>CM022954.1:52171483-52336364 GCA_012931725.1 Litsea cubeba
CACAACAAGCCTGCAAAACTCATGGCTCAACAGCCCTCTGCACACGAACTAGCTCAAGTCGAGAACCCACCACCTAAAGCACCAAAGTAGTATATCAGACACGACGGTCTGGCAGGTGAATAAATTGGGCATAAATATATACAAAAATCAAAGTTTAAAAGAAATAATATTTAAAACAATTTACTGAACTTTAAAACAAGTACATGACTAAGATATATTTCACCGATACAAAAATCCATGAATGAAGTACAAAACAAAACTAGCATGAGTACATAATATATCATGAATAGTAAATCCACATTGAGCTAAATCCTTTCTCCATCATACATGATGATAAGAGTAAGCGAGCGAGCGGGCACCCAAGCCACACAAGGTGGGAGGGGAAAATTTCTAGCCGCGGAACCGGAACGAGCTCACATATGTATAAATACACTACCAATCTGCAGATGGTCCTTACTTATGTTTAAAGACCCCCTAACTAGTGGATCAGGCTGAGAGGGCAGTCTAAGCTCAGTGGTGTTCACTTAAATCCATGAGTGCACAAAACAAGACAATATACTTATCGAGCTTATCAAAACTTAAAGGGAAATCACTTATCAAAACGAGCAAGCGAGCGGGCAAAAGGCATAATATATATGCATAACGAGCTTAGGACGTGATCCCCTTTTTCCTTCAAAAATCAAACCTTCAAACGAGCCTTTACTTGAACTTCAAAGCAATACACAATGATATTCTGGCTAACAAAACTAAAGTTCGAAAAACAAGGTTTATCAAGCTTATGTTAAAGATTTCCATTGATCCTTGTGTATTTGAAACTCAAATGTCAAAGAAGTAGAAATGGGATTGGTGCCCCTGAAGTTAGGACATTTAAAATTTAAAATGCACAATATTTATCTAGAAGTCTCACAACATATTCTAATTGTTTAATCCTCAAGAAATCCACGAAAACAATGGAAATCAATTCAAGAATCATTTCAGGTCCATAATTAGTGAAAGAATATCAAACAGGCTTCAAAATCATCAAATGTGTTTCAACTTTCTCCTTATTCCTTCCGAGCAAGTTTTTGGATTAATAAATTCATCCATTAGTTAGAAGAGGGAATTCAGCCCATACCAATAATAGGACAGCAAAACAGCTCCATCTAATTCAAGAAACCATCCAGAAACAGGCCCAAAACAGAAATGGGCAGTGGCTGGTCACGCCGGGGCTGTTTTCTGCACTATTTTGGATCTCTTCTTCCACTCTTTTCCAACCAAATTTCAAAAATCAAATCTGAGTACTTTCAAGCCTCAATCAATCATCTATTCAACACTAAAAACGTTTCATTCCATGCAGAAGCTTAATATAGAGATTAAGCTCTAATCATAGGAAAATACAAGAGAAATCCAAGATAGCAATTCTATGTACAGATTTCTTGCAGAAATTCTGATAATAACCAAGATGAAAACAGAGGTTCAGAGATGGATTTCCAGCCTTATAAAACCATTAGTAAACCAGGAATTTTCATTCTAATACAAACAAAATCATATAGAAAAACTGAACATAAATCCAATGCTAGAAAACTTTATGAAATCAGAATTTACATGGCTAAGTTAATCATTCAAATGAACAAATATTTCAGATCAGAATTTATTTAAAAATCCTGTATACAGCTGAACATAAAACATTCAAAGATAAGAGTTTTCAAATTGTGATCATAGACGAATAATATTCTGTATACAGCTGAATATAAAACATTCAAAGATAAAGAGTTTTCAATGTGATCATAGACGAATAAAAATTATGTATACAGCTGAACATAAAACCCACTTTACTTAGACAAACAAAAATCCTGCATCCAGCTGAACATAGCTTTGATACTAGAGAATTTCTCGAAATCAAACCTTACATAACTAAGGAAATCATTCAAATGAAACCACATTTTCAAATCAGAAATTATAAGTCGATAAGATTCAAATGCATGCATTCCAAACAATTGATTCACTTGCCTCCACTCCAAAAGGATCTAAGGTTTCCTCTCAGAAATCTCTTCCCTCAGCCCAACTCCAAGCTACAAAAACCATGGAAAAATCCATCTCAAAAGAAATCCAGATTTTTGAAATAAAAGGGTTCTTCAAGAGCCACCTTGCATGCATGCTAAAAAGCTTCAAAAGGGTCTAAAGAACCCAAGGCTAGGAGGAGAAAGCCAAGCCTCACCTGAAAGTGCAGGGATCAGCAAGAAAAGTTTGGTGAGGAAGATGGGTCCAGCTGAAATCCCTTGAAAATGGTATCAATAGAAAGCTTAGGTGATGAGGGAGAGATTGGTGCACTCAAAGCTTCATTTTTGGCCAAGGAAGTTCAACATGCAAAGGAGAGAAGGTGGCTGTAATGGAAAAGAAAAAAGAGCTCTCTTAGCTGTTGTGTTGCAGGAAATCAAAATGGGGAAGAAGAACCCACGTTGGGTTAGTTTTAAGTGGGGAAGTGGGTCCCATTTGGTCTCAAACTTGACATGGCTAAATCAGTCATTTGTGGGTCCTGGACGAGATCGACGGAGAAGACAAAATTGATCTTCGAAAAATCTATTTTCCAAAAAGTATATTTTTCTCATGATTTGCAAGTTTCGAAATTTATGCAGATTTGGTATGAAAAGCTATTTTTGCCATTTTTCTCGAAAATCGTGATTTTTAAGTTTCAAACAGATAAAACATGAAAGTTGTTGAGATTAATAAAACTAGTCAAAAGGAGTAAAAATTGGAATTTTCGAAACCAAGAGTAAATTCTCACAAGAGTACTAAACACACGGACCACCCCGGGCCGGGTCAAACTAAACTCAAAGACTCTCAAAGTTCTCCAAAGCTATGAAAAATCTAACCCAACTCACAAATGAAGTCAAACCAACTCTAATCTCACTCAAAAAGCTAAAACACATCTAAGACAACACAAAACATGAGGATTAGGGGTTGGGGCCTAACATCCTCCACCCCTTAGGGTATTTGGTCCTCTAAATAAAAACAATTATACCTCTAGCAACAAACGTGGGTATTTCCTCTGAACTTGGTCTCTTAATTCCCATGTGGCTTCTTCTGGCTTGTGATTTTTCCAAAGTACCTTGACCCAATGAACAGTTCGGTTTCTCAATTCATGCTCTTTGGTGTCGATGATTCTAACTGGCTTTTCCATGTATGAAGCATCTTCTCGAATTTCCAAGGGTTCGTGTGGAATGATGTGAGAAGGACTATGAACATACTTCTTAAGCATGGAGACGTGAAAAACGTTATGTACCCTGGAGAGTTCCGGTGGTAATGCAAGTCTATAGGCAACATCTCCAATTTTGTCTAAATATCTTTTATTTTTCTTTTTTTGCGATATATTTTCTGCATTCTTTTCTTAATTTATGATGATAATTTAGGTTCAATAGATGGATCATTTATTGCAAACTGTCTTAGTTCCTAGATCAGTTTTGCTCCTTTAGGAATTTCGTTCATACATACTCTTTCATAATTCTTTAGGGCCCATTTCATGGGGAAATTTTTGAGAATTCTTGTTGAGAGTTTTAAGTATTAAATTCCCTCCCCTACTCAATCCTACCAAAATCTAGGGGCATTAGTAGAGGTAGCAATAATACTAATCAATAATCCCCAATGGGTGGAACCTAGTCGGCTCACATTTCAACGCCGAGTGAATCTTTCTAGGACTCGAGCTCGTGGTCGGTTGGCTCTTATATAATATTACATTTCTTTGACTGGAAAGTATCTTTGCTCCCTTTATTGATGCTTTGAGGTTTTGGTAGGATTGATTAGAGGAGGAAATTAAATATAATAAAATTTTCAAACTTTGTCACCAACTTCGTTTCACAAATGCTCGATTACAATGAAGTGGAGGATTTTACTTGCCAAAAATGATATTTCATGGGGTTGTAAAATCCTTACTATTCAAGTAGGGAATTCAGAATCTTAGTGAGATCTATAGTAGTTGTCATTGTTGTCAAGGTCTATAATCCCCCTAAAGATAACTCCATACAAAACAGACCCCTGGTTTATATGTTTAAATCATTATAGTTCTCCATTAGTTTTCTACATTTAATACTTTCTTTATTACTTGTTCATGGGATTGCATCTTTTTCTAGTTTATATTCAGTATATATTTTTTTAATAATCCAATTATTTTCATATATATTTTGCTACATTTTACCAATAATATTCCATGAAACCCCCCAAAATTGAAAAATCCTAAAATTTTCAAGAAAAATCATAATGTTTTCCAAGATTTGTGTTACCAAATTGTGAACCAATACATTGCAGGTGCCTAAAGGACTTCAGGGTGAAATTGGTGAAGCACTGAACAAAGGACATGTATACATGGCCGAGTCAAGCCCTCCTACTGTGTTTAAAGCTTACTTGGAGTAGTTTCAAAGGGATTTCTTATTATTTCTCAAGTTTCGCTCAGAAGAAATTATTTCCGGAGGGTGTATGGTCCCGACCTGCTGGGTAGAAAAGGTGAAGAACCCTCTAGTGGAGATTGTTGTCACCTTTGGGAGCTGTTAGCACAGGCACTCCAGGAAATGGTCTCACAGGTAAAGGTAAAATATTGGATGTCTTTCTTTAAATTTCCATTGGGGGGTTAAATCTGATTTTACCAATTTTGTGACCGAAATATAGATAATATTACCAGAGTTGCTTGACTCTAGTTGAAAAATAATCTTAAAATTATTTTGCCCCAAACCCCATGATATCATGGGAACAGTGCATGTCATGAATACTAATAAACCACATTAGAATTGTCCCACGATGCCATGGCTTTTGTACAACATCTTATGGAAAGTTTTTATCGGAATCTGAGAAATGATTGTCAGATGTGTATATACTTTTCACAAAATGCCATTGTTTGTGTTATATAAAGAATGAATTTGCTTGTTGGTGGCAAAAAGTATATGATACAAAAACTGAAAAATTCCATGATATGATGGGATATGACACAAAAAAGTTAAAAAAATGTTGAACAGAGTCAAACGACTCTAGTGACATTAATTAATTATGTGAATTTCGGTCTTGAAACTGGCAAAAACTAGATTTGAGGAGGACTAATATGTCTAAACCCCTATTATTAATTGGCGGGAAAACTTCAAATAAGTCCTTAAGTCTTTATCTTATCTCAAAAAAGGACACAAGTTTTAAAACTTTTCAAATTAGTCCCTAAGTTTTTCATGAAGCTTTCAACTAAGGACATTAATCAATTTAAAGCTATTTTCTGGTAACTTTCTTCTTCAGGTTTTTTAAACTACTCAAATTACCCTTCAATGAAATAAAACCCCCCTTCACTTCCACTATATTTTCTTCATTTTTTTTTCACTAGCAGCCTTATAGTGATCGAGAAAAACTAGCATTTCCATAGAGATCATCTAAATGTAGTGGCTGTCAGAACTGTGTCATGGCTTTAAATGAAGGTACTCCGAGTATTTTTTTTTAAATTGAGAGAAAATGTCATGAAAATACCTTTAAATGAGCAGATGACCTTAATTGAAGTGTTATTGAAAAACTTAGGGACTAATTTGATAAGCTTTGAAACTTGTGTCCTTTTTTGAAATAAGGCAAAAACCTAAGGCCTATTTAAAAACTTTCCTTAATTGGCTATTAGCTGTTTTGTTATTGACTGGCAATTTCAAAGCCTCGGTAAAGATAAGGTGACACACAATTCCTTTTAGGTAGCTAATCCATAGTAATCTTTTGTATTTCACTGGTTTGATGGGCCTGACAGGGTGCCACTTATTTGAGCAGGTGCCTCTTCATAGAAGGGCTAGATCTTAACAAAATTTGCTGCCCTTACATGAAGGGTTAGAATCACCACAAGACCTTTCCATCCCACAATAAGATCCTAATTAATTGAGAGCCAAATTCATAAATTTTAATAGTAATATGCATGTATATGTAATACAATGTTATATACAATGGTGAAACTATCGTACTAGAGTCCTAGAGTATGAAATCAGGTCCCAAATTTTAATTTGGAGCATGCAATGGGTCCAAACTCCAAACCTTGGACTCTTACCCCATTTTTAAATTCAAGTCCTTCAAGTGGTCGGATATCGACACAACACCAAAAAGGAAAAATTGGAACGAATTACCGTTCCTAATCCGTGTGTTCCTAATCCGTTCATCAGTTCCAATTTCTTATTTTTGGAACGGATTAACGGATTATGAATGGTTTAGGAACGGATGAACGGATTAGGAACATATGGATTAGGAACGGTAATCCGTTCAAATTTTCCATTTTTGATGTAGTGCGAATGAACTATTTTTTGCCTTATGGGCTAATTTAATGCCAAAATAATTGTTGCATGTTCAAATCTAGATGCTTTGTTTGCTTTCCTTTTTTTTATTTTTTTTGGTAAAATCAGAATCGCTGAAATGACCATATATCTCACTTCCATTGAAACCAGGGAGTCGTGCAAGACTGCAAGAGGCAAAACTGGATTCATACAATTCACCCCATTACACCCCTTTCGTCAAGGAATTGAAAGCTATAATCAACATGGATGGATCCTTTCATCTAGATCAACTACAAATTACCAAAGTGAATTGGGACACTAATGATAGGGATGATAATGAAGGCTACATTTTTGATAAGAAGGCTAGTGGGCAGAATGTGGCAAAGTACGTTAGAGTTGTGGCAGAATCCTTGCTTACAAGCCACTTTGGAGAGGAGATAATTGACGAGTTATTTGAAAGGTTCGCAAAGAATGTGGGAGAGTACCTGGCAAAGGAGAAAACCAAGCATGTTAATTTTACCTTTTTCATGACTAAGAAGGTTTGAAGATTTATCTATTCGTGAGTGTAGTTAGATTACTAGTGTTCAAAGCTTTTCAATAAACTTCCAGAATGCATTTTATGGGTTTAATCAATGAAATTGTTGTTCAAACACTTGAGTTTGCTCATGAAAATTTGAAAGGAAAATATCATCTCATTGTTGCAACATCATTCCATGCTTGAAACATACATTACTAGTGCACTTTCCTTGATTTGACCCTACTAGCTCGGGCATATTGGTGCACTGCATCATGTACTTGTTGTCCACATGTCTTAGCACATTTCACATTCGGGGAAAGAGTTTTGAAGAGCCATAGGTCATATTTGGAAACCAGATTCACCGAGATTTCTCACTAATTTTTCACGAGGATTAGGAAAATCCACATTTGACTACCTCAATGATTTCGGCCAATGGAAATTCTCATTTTTGAGGGTTTTAAATCCGAACCCCTTCCATAGGATTTCAAAATCCTCATATGCACTGATATTGATTTAAAACCTCAGTGAAAGGTCCTTAAATTTGTAGCCATGAGGAATCCTCAAATATACATATTACTCAGGTATTCCTCTCACACATTACCAAACATGCCCTTACTAAAATTGCATCTGACGAACCCAACTTCCTTGACTTGGTTCTTGAGGTTGGCGGCCAGGGTCTTGCCAATTATTAGTCTAGCCATTCCTCCTAAGATACCACATCGCCCTCATCCATGCCCCTATTGGGTGTGTCCTTCCGTCACAAGTCACAACCTATTTTTTGGGCATTCACAACTCCTTTGTATGGAACCTATAACCAATCTTTCGATTGAAGGGTAACTGATGCAGTAGCTTAGCTAGCGCCATGTCATTTTCATTGCCATATGGACTCCTTGGGGGCACATTGAAAGACCAAGTTTCTTTTGCTCAATTAATGTGACTTTAGGAAGGGATTTGGTATTATTTTGAATTTCTTGGAAGTCCTAGTACTTATGTTGCCTAGTAACTAATTCTTAGTAAGTTGTGTTTGCTTTAGGAGTCTTAGTTGACTACATAGTGAGTTGTGTATTGAATGTAGTTAACTTGTGTTTGTTTCGTGCGTATAACTTGACTACTGAGAAAGTTGTAGCATTGAATATATTTATCCTTGGGATTAAGTGTGTATTCATGAGAGAAGAGTGTTATATATATATATATATATATATCTAATAAGAGTCCAATGGTGGGGCAGGTTTGTTTCATTTTGATTAATGTTAATTCAGTGGAGATCTTGACTCCTCTCTTTTATCCCTTATTATCTCTTGTTGTGATTGTTGTTTCTTCTTGTTGTCTCCATTGTGTCTTTCCTCTCATCATTTGGTATCAGAGCTTGTGTTGCGCTCTTGGATTGATTTTCTTACCTATCATCTGTTGGGTTTAGTAGGTCCAGACCAATTGGGTTCATGGACATGGGTATTATGGTAATTGTACCGGGACTTTCTTATTGACTAAGATAGGGTTTCTTAGGGGGTAAGAAAGAGAACATTATATATATATGATGTAATGTGTAACCCATGAGAGAGAGACAGACAGAGAAGAGTGAACCTAAAAGGAGAGTTGAGTTTTCTTTCCCATGGACGTAAGCAAGATTGCCGAACCACGTAATTCTCTTGTGTGTTGATTGTTTGTCTCGTGTGGTTGATTGTCCGTTAGATCGCATCAATTCACGTTTCCACATAAACGCACACAACAAGTGGTATCAGAGCCTAGGGTTTACTAGGGTTGGATTGTGCCGCGTTGTGATCAACGGATCGGATCAAGGAATTGATCCGGATTTTTGCATGTTGCAGAAACAGGCAGAGATCAGTTTCGATCACTGCTGGGCCACACGATCAGAGAAGATTGGAGAGAGATCGTTTTTTTCTGATCTTTTTTTTTTTTGTCACACGGATCTGAGTTTCTGAAACAGAAGCCTGAGTTAGGTTTTGGTGATTTTGATCATTGATCATCGCTGGGCCACGGAGGTTCTGCTGTCATCAGATTCCGATCTTGATTTTGCTCATCGCCGTTCCGCCGCTGCCGTGTCGACGCCGGCCATCGCCGCTCCCCGCCGCTGCATCATCGCCGGAGACGAAGAAGGAAGGCACCAGTCCTTTCTTTCATCTCTATCGTTTCTGGTTACAAAGACCAGACAAAGGGACAGCTGCATCGGTTTTGTTTACAAGAAACAAAACCAGATTCTGTTTGGGGAGAAGGAAGCCCAAGTCCGGGTTGGGCTCGGGTCAAGTTGACCTGACCCGTCTGCAGGAAGCCCAGTGCTCCAAGCCCACAGCAAGACCAGGTCGGTTCTGGGTCAGTTTCGCCTGACCCATGAACTGTGAAAGCCCACTCCAGCATTCTGCTGACGTCAGCGCCACGTCATCGCAAGGTTCGGTCAACAAGGGTTTGACCAGATTGACGGCAGAAACTTGTTTCGTCGATATCTTGATCATCCGAGGTCAGATCGGAGATCCGTTTGCGCCTACAGACTAGTTGCGAGCAGATCTACATAACTGTGGAAGAAGATTGGCAGTTTGACGGTCAACAAGGAAGTTTAACCAATCGGAGTGCAGAAAACTATTTTTGCGATAACGGAGCCATCCAGAGTCGGATTTCAGATCCGTTTCTTCCAGCGTGCTCGTGGTGACGAGATCTACAGATTGGTGCAGAAATTGAGGTTGGTGACAGTTGTTTATATTTTTTTGATTATTAAATTAAGATAGAGAACAACACTGTGAACACTACCATGATCAAACTCAACCATACCAATTGGTTGATTTGGAAACCTAAGATGGAGGATATACTCTATTGCAAAGACCTCTATGATCCCATTGAGGGCGATAGTGCCCGACCAAAAGATATGTCTGATCCAGATTGGAAAAAGATGCATAGAAAGACCATTGGTCACATTAGACAGTGGGTGGATAACAGTATATTTCATCACGTGTCTAATGAAACCAATGCGAGAACCCTTTGGACGAAGTTAGAAGAAAGATATGAGAAGAAAACCGCCGTAAACAAAACTTTTCTTATTAGAAAGCTTGTGAATATGAAATTCAAGGAGGGTGGTAAAATTGAAGATCACATAAATGATTTTCAATGCATTGTGAATGAGCTAGCTACAATGAAGATGGTCCTTGATGATGAGATGCAAGCTTTATTTCTTCTAAGTTCTTTACCAGATACATGGGAGACATTGGTTGTTTCCGTGAGCAACTCTACTCCAGATGGTGTGTTATCAATGAGTCAGGTTACTAGCAGCTTGTTAAATGAAGAAACAAGAAGGAAAACTGCAGGGACAGATAATGCACAGGCCTTTGTTACTGAGAATAGAGGGAGGAGTAAGAGTAGGGGACCAAAGGGGGGTCGTGGCAAGTCCAGAGGTGGCAAGGAATCACAGACGAAGAAAAAGTCTGGAAAATGCTTTCATTGTGGCAAGGAGGGTCACATTAGAAAGAATTGCTTTGCCTTGAAGGAAAAGAAAGAAACCAACAATGAGCAGAAGAATGACACTAACACTACTGCTACTTTGGATAATGAAGTAGTGATTCTGACCAGTGAAGTTGAAGAGTGTTTGAGTGTTGCAGATAATCAGGTTGAGTGGGTTGTTGACACAGCATCATCCTACCATGCTACTCCTTGTAAGGAGATGTTCACGACATACAAAGCAGGGACTTTGGCACTGTGAAGATGGGCAACACAAGTCATTCGAATATTGTTGGGATCGGTGATGTCTGCATTCAAACCGATATTGGTTGCACAATGACGCTGAAAGATGTGCGACATATTCCTGATCTGCGGTTGAATCTGATTTCCGGGACTTCATTGGACCGTGAAGGTTATGAAAGTTACTTCGAAAATGGCAGGTGGAAACTCACTAAAGGGTCTCTTATTTTTGCGAGAGGGAAGGCGTGTAACACGCTGTACAAAACACATGTGAAGCTTTGCAAAGGTGTGTTGAATACTGTTGAAGACAGATCCTCTCCAAATCTGTGGCACAAGAGATTTGGACATATGAGTGAGAAAGGACTGCAGTTATTGGCAAAGAAAGATTCGATTCAATACTCTAAAGGTACATCCCTTGACCCTTGTGATTATTGTTTATTTGGTAAACAACATAGGGTTTCTTTTTCTAAAACATCAACTATAAAATCTAATGTGTTGGATTTGGTATATTCTGATGTTTGTGGTCCCATGGAGGTGGAGTCATTGGGTGGCAATAAGCTTTTTGTCACATTTATTGATGATGCATCCAGGAAAGTCTGGGTTTATGCATTGAAATCGAAGGATCAAGTGTTCCAGATATTTCAGCAGTTTCATGTCATGGTTGAAAGAGAAACAGGAAAGCTCTTGAAGTGTCTCCGCACAGATAATGGTGGTGAGTACACATCCAACCAGTTTAAAGGATATTGCTCAAAGCATGGTATTCGACATGAAAGAACAGTTCCTGGTACTCCACAACACAATGGTGTAGCCGAAAGAATGAACCGTACTATTCTTGAAAAGATGAGATGCATGATTAGAGTGGCACAGCTACCCAAGCCATTTTGGGTGAAGCTATTCTAACTGCCGTTTACCTGATTTACAGGTCTCCCTCAGTTCCTTTGGATTTTGATCTTCCGGAGAGAGTATGGACAGGTAAAAATGTTTTTTATTCTCATTTGAAGGTATTTGGGTGCAAGGCTTTCGCACATGTACCAAAGGAGCATCGTTCAAAGCTGGATGATAAGGCAGTGTGTTGCATTTTTTTTGGCTATGGTGGAGCCGAGTTTGGCTACAGGTTATGAAATCCAGAGAAAAAGAAAAATTATCAGAAGTAGGGATGTGGTGTTTCATGAAGATCAGTTCTTTGGAGATATTGAAAAAACTGAAAAGTCTAATGAAGTTGTTGATGGAGTGGTTGATCTCACACCGACTCCTTCTCCAGTGCAGACTACAGGTGGAGAAGGTGGACAAAATGACTTAGATCGTGATGAGGCGCAGGGGTTGCCAGATGAATAGGGTGTTGAGCAGGGGGAGCAGTCTCCTCAGTCAGAAACCACAGAACCTCAGGTTAGGAGGTCTACTCGAGAGCGTCAACCATCAACAAGATATCCTGCATCAGCTTATATTTTGCTTACTGATGAGGGGGAGCCAGAGAGCTACCCAGAAGCAAAAACTCATGAAGATAAAGATGAGTGGATGAAGGCTATGCAGGATGAGATGAGTTCTTTGAAAAAGAACAATACTTATGAGCTGGTGGAACTCCCCAAAAGGCAAGAAGGTTCTGAAGAACAAATGGGTGTTCAAGGTGAAGAGAGATGACAGTGGAAAACTGATAAAGCACAAAGCACGGCTAGTGGTTAAAGGCTTTGCGCAGACTAAGGGTCTTGACTTTAATGAAATCTTCTCTCCAGTTGTGAAGATGACTTTTATCAGAGTTATCTTGGGTCTAGTTGCCAGTATGGACCTTGAACTTGAACAGATGGATGTGAAGGCTGCATTTCTTCACGGTGATCTGAAAGAAGAGATCTACATGACTCAGCCGGAGGGGTTTGAGGTAGAAGGAAAAGAACAGCTGGTTTGCAGGTTGAAAAAGAGTCTCTACGGGCTGAAACAAGCGCCGAGACAGTGGTACAAGAAGTTTGATTCATTCATGGTGAGTCATGGGTACCGGAGGACAGCTGCAGATCACTGCGTTTATGTTCGTAAATTTGGTAATGGCAAATTTATCATCCTTTTTTTATATGTAGATGATATGTTGATAGTTGGACAAGATAGTGAAATGATTGGCAGATTGAAAAGGGACATGTCAAAAACTTTTGACATGAAAGACTTGGGTCCCGCACGACAGATTTTGGGAATGCAAATACGTCGTGACAGGAATGTCAAAAAGCTGTGGTTGTCACAGGAGAAATATGTTGAACGGGTGCTAGCAAGATTCAACATGGTAGATGCTAAGCCAGTTAGCATGCCTTTAGCCAGTCACTTCAAGCTCAGTAAGAGGTTATGTCCTACTACAGATACAGAAAAAGAACGGATGATGTCTGTTCCATACTCCTCAGCAGTTGGGAGTCTTATGTATGCCATGGTGTGTACACGGCCAGACATTGCTCATGCAGTGGGTGTAGTGAGTAGATTTCTTTCTAACCCTGGGAAAGAGCATTGGGAAGCAGTGAAGTGGATCTTCAGATATTTGAGAGGTACATCAGATCTTTGCTTGTGTTTCGGAGGCTTAAAACCAGTACTTGAAGGCTTTACAGATGCTGATTTTGCAGGCGATCTTGATCGTCGGTTGTCTACTTCTGGGTACTTATTTACTTTTGCAGGGGGAGCTATTTCCTGGCAGTCTAAGTTGCAGAAGTGTACAGCATTGTTTATAACCGAAGCCGAATACATAGCTGCTAATGAAGCAGGGAAGGAGATGATTTGGTTGAGGAATTTCTTTAAAGAACTGGATTTGAAGCAAGGAGAGTATGTAGTCTACTGTGATAGTCAGAGTGCTATGGATCTTAGCAAGAACGCTACATACCATGCCCGCACAAAGCATGTTGATGTGAGATATCATTGGATTCGTGAGGTCATCGAAAAGAATCTCATGAAGCTGGAAAAGATTCACACTGACAAGAATCCCTCTGACATGATGACTAAGGTCGTGTCTAAGGGAAAGCTGGAGCTGTGTTCAGAGTTGGCAGGACTGGACTCCTAGTAAGGGGTTCAGAGACGTCTTCCCCATGGTCTGCAGGGGGAGATTGTTGGGTTTAGTACGTCCAGACCAATTGGGTTCATGGACATGGGTATTATGGTAATTGTACCGGGACTTTCTTATTGACTAAGATAGGGTTTCTTAGGGGGTAAGAAAGAGAACATTATATATATGATGTAATGTGTAGCCCATGAGAGACAGACAGACAGAGAAGAGTGAACCTAAAAGGAGAGTCGAGTTTTCTTTCCCGTGGACATAGGCAAGATTGCCGAACCACGTAATTCTCTTGTGTGTGATTGTTTGTCTTGTGTGGTTGATTGTCCGTTAGATCGCATTAATTCACGTTTCCGCATAAACGCGCACAACATCATCTTTATTCATGGCTGCAAGAAGAGATCGAGGTGGACGTGGCAATCGTATGATGGGAGATGCGAGAGATGAAGAACTATAAGCACTTCGGAGACAAGTCGAGGAACTTACCATGCAGCTTGATCGTCAAGAGGCTCGTAGTGACCATGGACAAAGCCATGGTTATTGTAGTGATGAACCTGATGTCAACCCATTTGCTAATCGACATACACAAAATGAGTCATTAGTGGGAAGGGATTGACGTGCTTCAGATTTCATCAAAGTTGATATGCCAAAGTTTCATGGTCGACTTCATCCTGAGGAATTTCTTGATTGGCTTAATGCCATTAAGAAGTCCTTTGACTTCAAAGACATTCCAAAAACTCAACGAGTGAAGTTGGTGGCAACAAGGTTTCGTGCGTATGCTTCGGTATGGTGAGATAAGGTTCAAGAGATGCGCCTACAAAAAGGAAAACCCAAAATCACAACTTGGGAAAAAATGAAGTCGAGACTTAAAGGGAAAAAAACTTCTCCAGGTTGATTTTGTTCATACTGCCTTTTCTCAATCCAATAACCTTCGTCAAGAGGGTAAAAGTGTGAGCGAATATACCGAGGAATTCTACAAGTTAATGATGCGCAATGATATTCAAGATGTTAGTCTTATGGTCTCCATACCAGTAAATGATATAATAAATTGATTAATTTCTTTATTTATCAGTATATTCATGCTTTCCTTTCATGAGATGAATTGTAATTTATTATATACTTACACATAACCAATACGAATGACATGATGGTTAATGAGATGAACCGGAGTCCATAAGTATATTAGATGTAACACATGTGTATGGATGAGATCCACATACGGGAGACATGTGTGGCAAATCTTATACTTAAATATCTTCACAACCATTGATGAGACTGGACATCTCATACTGACAAGGTTGCAGCACTTTGATCACTATGAGATAGTGTCATTTGTCTCGATCATCATAATGGAAGATTCTGGATCATAGTGCTGGTACATTGGATGTATTAAAGGACCATGAGAAGCACCTTATAAACATTATCTTTATTTTAAGGTTTGCTCTCATAATTCCCTAGCAGTAAGCTCTCAATCCTAAGACATTAATGAACTCAAGTTTCTATCTATTCATTTACTTTGTGTCTCCAATGAGTGAGGCCATCTGTAGGTCAACACCTCGGTGATTTGGGTACGTGGTAGTAGAATTGTAGGAACATTCAATGGTCAAGATGAAATCTATCTCTAATATCCCCTTGTGCCAATTAATGAATTTATCATTGGTAAGTGCGCACCCATTCTGATTAAGAGTTAATTGGAAAGGTACCTATGATCATTATAATTAATTAGGGCTCAAGGATAATAAGATATGGATCTAAGTTTGGAAGGCAGGTCCAATTGATCCATGGATATTGATAGAGAAGCCTATTTGTGGTAATGTGGAAGTTTAGGGTCTTCGATGTAATATTCTTAAGACTGGAGTTCAATTGCATTTATATAGTGGAGTTATTTGCAATTAACTGTAGGCCTGAATTACACATGAGATGTGGGGTCGCGAGTCCCAGTTGGAGCCAGCTTTCTAAGAAATCCCTAGTGGTCCCCACTCTAGCCCAAGTTATTAGAAAGATACTAATTCTAGTTGAACTGTAAAAGGAGAGTTACTATTTCTATTTGAAGTGAGACTTTTAATAGTGGTAATAGTAAACTTACTAATTTTAGTAGAAGTGAGACTTCTATTTTAATTAGAAAGGAATTAGAAAGTTATTAATCATATTTGAAGTAAGACTTCTAATTATGATATGATAAGCTACTAATTATTAATGGAAGTGAGACTTCTATTTTAATTAGAAAAGAGAAAGTTACTAATTCTAAAATGAAGTAAGACTTCTATTTTAATTAGTAAAGAAGAGGTTGCTTTAAGCTATAAATATATGAAGAAAGAGAGGTGGACTTTCCTAATGCCATTCCTAGGGATTCACACCCAAGGGTTTTAGGTGCAAGCATTGCATGTCCAGTCCTCTCTCTCTTAGTGCAAGTTGTTGCACACCCCTCCTCTTTGTGCAAGAGTTGCACACACTTTCTCTTCTAGTTCCTCCTTTGAGTTCCTAGTAGTTTTCTCTTGGAGATCCCACCATCTTCTTGAGAAAAAGAGAATATGATACGGGTCATAGCATGGAAGATCAAGAGGTCTTGGAGAAACCTATTTGATTCGCGAAAGAGTTCATTATCAAAGAAAGTAGCAAATTCTCCATTAGAGCACAACCGAGCTCCAAAGGTATAATCTACTTCCTTGCATGTTGTAGATCTACTGATCTTGATATGTGAGATTGAGGGTTTACATCTTGGAATTTATTGGTAGCCTTCTGGATAGTTGATCCCTGCATCAAGTGGGTCAAAAGTTTTTAAAATTTATTCTAGAGGCCCACCTATTTCCAACACAAGAAACGGTGGTGCAACTTGTTGCAATATATATTGGTCGTTTCTAATTACCAATCCGTGATGAAGTGGAGTTACATCGTTTATGGAAGGTAGAAAATGCTTACCAACTAGCCTTGAAAATGGAGGCTAAGCTTACTCGTGGTGGTTCAAAAAAGTACATGGATGTTCTCAGGTTCCTGATAAGAGCTTAAATGAACCATTTAAACTCCTCAATGATGATTGTGTTACACCTTGGAATGGTAAGTACATGACCTTATTTGTATTAATTTCATGTTTACATGTGTTTTAGGTGAAAACCCAGAGTTCAGAGCAAAAGTTGAAGAAATTGACAAGAAATAGGACATACCGGGCATTCTGCCACCACTGGGTATCCCTACGCCAAACCCAAAACTGATACCGAGGCCACTGCCTCCTGGTGTCCGGATGCCCGACCCGGGTGAAGTCTCTGCCTCTCCGCGTTTTTGAAGTGATTTTTGGTCCAAAAGTTATAAATAGCGACCTAAACTCCTTTTTAGAGAATTCACATCTTGGGAGACCATCTGGAGGCTGATTCTAGAGCTTTGGAAGGAGTGTCAATGGGGATTTCATCGAGGATTCTCCATGAGTAACTAACTCTCCACCTTAGGGTAGCCATGAAGCCCTAATCTCGTATTTTGGTGATGTATAGGTTTTAGGGTTTTACTTTGACCGCTTTTGATTATATGACATTGATATTATCTATTGTTGGATTCTATTTATTAATGCAATATATTTCTTTTAGTATTTTAATCTTGTAGATTTGAATGCTAGCCATATAACGATGCTTGAATGAATGTGTTGTTAGATTTAGGGTAATCTATGCCTTAGAGATAGGTTATACTCAGATCTAATCGCATATATCTTATTTGTTGACTCTGTGAAGGTTTGTAACCAGAATGAGTCTTTAAATCGTTGATAGTGAAACCCTAGGTCTATACTCGCCATTCTGCGAGGTTAGAGTGGATTCGTACCCTAAGACTTCTGTCTGATTGAATCAAAACCTTGTCTTTAATTTTTAATTTAGGAATCAAACCCATCAATCAACACTTCGTTTTCTATTAGGATTAGTTTATGAATTCTGGAACCAACACTACTTAGCCTTTTTGTCCCAGAGGATACGACACCCGGTTGACATCTTTGCTCTCACGAGTAGAGATAGTAGCTAGACATAAATTATATTTGCAAACCCTGTTTTAGGACGATCAAGTTTTGGCTCTGTTGTCAGGGACAATTAGCACGGTTGTTTGTTTCTTTTAATTCTAAAATTAGTTTAGCTTTTTCAATTTTTTTTATTCTACTTGTCATCTTTACTCACATCGTTTACTATCCTTACTGCAGGGTATTGATTCTAACACAGAGAATTCTAGAGTTTGTGCAGGATCCAAGAGAGTTCTTGAAAGTTAAAGTTCTACTCAATTAAAGTTCTCCTTTACCTAAAGCACGGTAATCCTAGACTTTCTGATTCTTTTCATATAATTGCAGTAAGTGTTGTGTTTGCATGCTTGGTCATCACTCTTGTCATCCAGATTTGGTATCTCTAGACCAAGATTTAGAGTGAGTCCTTATGGAAATTAGATCGTCTAAACACTTCGCAGATTTCCTCACACATAAATTCACAAATGGCGGATGAAAGAAAGGAAGATGAGGCTTCACTTGGTACACCCCCTCTCCGAACCTTGAAGGAGCACTATACTCCTTTGGAATACGCGCCACCATCATGTATTCAGTTGCCTACAGTCCAGGCAGCTCATTATGAAATCAAACCTAGTATAATCAATCTTATTCCTTCTTTATGGTTTGATCAATGAAGACCCATATAATCATATTGATGACTTTTTGGTTATTTGCTCCACTGTGAGAATAAATAATTTCAATAGTGAGGCACTAAAGATGTTTCTCTTTCCGTTTTCACTAAAGGACAAAGCTAAGTATTGGCTAAGTACTTGTGTGGGGAGATTTCCAGAGCTCCAGGATTACGCTAATCACAGCCATCAGATGAGACTAAGCATTCTCACGTGCCATTCGCGTGCCGCCCACGAGGCACCAGACTCACCTCGGCTACCAGGACAGGGGCCCCGGCCGAAGTCAAGCAGGTCCGGGCCGCTAGCGCCGAGCTCGGCTTCCCCAGGTGCCCACCTCGGCTGAAAGCTCCACCTCGGCCGAAGGAGCCGAAGCAGGAAAGAATCTCCACTCGCGCCCTTCGCCCCCCACGTCATCAGACACGTGGAGGAATAGGGGCGCGAGCCAGTGAGACAGATGCGACATCCAGCCGCTCACAATCTTCGCCAGATCACTGACAGGGCGGCATCCAGCGGCTGAAGCCAAATCAGGGCGAGGCCCGAGGGCGGATCCGATGGTACCCCTACCGCCAAAGGCGTCCAACACGATCTGGCCCAACAAGACGCACATTTAATGCGATGAGGGCTGATCCGACTGGCATTAAATGCAAAGTGGGCTGGATTGGACCGCATTAATTACTTTGTGGGCTGATCATGACTTCCAGTCAAGTCATGGGACCCGCGCCAAGATATCATCCGAAGATACGACCCAAGCCTCTATAAATAGAGCCTCATTCCACAAGCAAGGTACGCACAATCCAACAGAAAGAGCCGTTACTCTGTCTCTCTTCTTCCTCTCCTTCCTTTGTTCCAGTTCATTCACTGACTTTGGCATCGGAGAGCCTTGCGCCGCCCAGGCCAGGGTCCTCTGACCGTTTGCTCTTCTCTTTCAGGCTTTCGGGCGGTACCTAATCTTCATCACCTTGGATAAGTCCTCTAAGGCACCCCAGTTATTGTGGGTCATTATTTTCTGCACCTACAATTGGCGCCATCTGTGGGGAAGTAATATCCCAACCTTCCCAACCTCCTCAATCTCCCAGAAGTCATGCCTCTGAAAGCTAGGAAGGGTGGAGAATCCTCGAGAGCAATGCTCGAGCAGCCAGCACCGTCGACGGATGCCCCTCCTCAAGGGCGGTCCCGAACGGTGCATGGCACATCTACAGGCGAGGGCCGCTTAGGCTCGCAGCTCTACGTCGAGGTCCCCCTCCAAGAGGGACTCGAGGCCTCGCTCTCAGCAGACGAGATCACGCCACCTCGACGCGACGAGCGTCAGCATGAGCGTCCTCGCAAAGATAAAGCCGTGGCCGTAGAAGAGACACGCCGCGTTCAACCTCCTGCCGCTGGAGGAGATGTCGCAGCTCAAAATGCTCTCCTCCAGAAGCAGGAGCGGTTAATCCGTGAGCTCTAGCAGTAACTGAGAGCAGCGCAAACTGCCTCGTTGAGGCAGGTCTCTGATCCTTAGGGAAAGAAGAGGACGCCCCGAGCAGGGCAGCCCAGCCTCCTCGTGAGGATCTGAGAAACCATCTGGACCACAAGCGAAGCCAGATCCATGATGAAGGCTCAAGCAACAGCCGAAGTCATCAAAGCCGCGATGGCTGAGCCCATAGCCATCACAGCCCGAACCACTCCAGGCGAAGGCCAAGAGTGCCGACACCAGAAAAGGACGACGAGCAGGAGCGATTCGACAAACGCGTCAGGTTGGCTCTTCAGCACAACCTGGACGTGCGGGACCAGAAACAAATATGTGGCCATATCGACCTGGGGGCCTCGCCCTTCACGCGAGACATCGAACGCACCCCCTTGCCCAAAAAGTTCTCTGTCCCGCGGTTCGTCCCCTACGACGGACTGTCCGATCCATCCGCTCACCTCCGTCACTTCTCCCAGAAGATGTCCATCTGGGGAAACGAGGGCCACCTCAACTGCAAAATCTTCTCCTCCAGTTTGGGTGACCTCCCTCTGAAGTGGTTCTGCGCCCTCCCAGAGAAGTCAGTTTCGAGTTGGAAGGAGCTCCAGCTCTCCTTCTTAAAGAAGTTCCAAGCTTACAGCGTCGTCCCCAAGACAGAGGGGGACCTTCTCGCCCTGAGAATGAAGCAGGGCGAGAGCCTCGCCAAGTTCGCCCAACGATTCTGGGCGGTTTACAGCCAGGTCGAAGGCACTAGGGAGGAAATAGCAATTTTTGCCTTCCAACATGCCCTGATCCCCGGCCACGACCTCCGGAAGGACTTGGTCGGAGACACCCCAGAATCCATGCCGGCGCTAATGTCCTGGATAAAGCGCTTTGTCGCCCGGGAGGAAGATGAAATCCAGGCCCGGGAAGAGGACGAAAGCCCGGGGCCCGGGCAGAAGAGCAGCCAGCCTCGGCAGAGAGGCGGGAAGCCCTTCCAGAAGCAGGAGCACAAGCAGGCCTGGGTCGCTAATTCGGCGAAGCCTACGTCTTCCAGATCTGGGGGCACCTGGAGGCCAAGACCTCCCACCAATGCCAGTCAGGGCGTCAATGTCGTCTTCAAGGAGCCGATATACCAGATCCTGAACAAAATAAAGACCAAGTCGTTCTTCAAGTGGCCTCCGCCCTTGAGGAATGAGCCCACCTCCGGCAGCCAAAGCAAGCTCTACTGCTCTTACCACAAAGGTAACGGGCACAAGACCGAGGAGTGCAAGTCTCTGAAGTGGTACCTGGAGAGGCTAGCCGGCGAAGGCCACATTCCAGAGTTCGTCAAGGCAGAAGATGCCGGCGGCAGCGAGGGCCGAGTTCACCAGAGCGTGGCTCGGGATCCAGACAGCGAGGATTCCGAAAAAATCATTAACGTGATCCACCTGGCATCCTCAGCTCCCTCTCCCTCGTCTCGCGGAGGCTCGCAGGCCCGTGCCGAGGCCAGGCGGGCATCGCACGGGAAGGAGTTGATGAAAGCCGAGCTCGGACCGGCATCCAAAAGAGCTCGCCGCGACCGACCTGCGATCTCATTCTCAGACAAAGATCTAGAGGGAGTCCAGCTTCCCCACAACGACCCCCTGCTCCTCACAATGAAGCTAAGGGACTTTACCGTGAAGAGGATCCTCGTCGACTCCGGCAGCTCTTCCGAGGTCCTCTACTACGAGTGCTTTAAAAAAATGAACCTCTCGGAAGCAGACCTCATGGAAGTCCGTGCGCCCTTGCTAGGGTTATCCGCCAGGCCAGTCTATCCCAAGGGTCGGATCACCCTGGAAACCCAAGTCGGCGGAGCCTCCGTGTTGGCCGACTTCCTGGTCGTGGACGCCCCTTCTCCCTACAACGTCATCTTGGGCAGAATGTGGCTCCACAAATTGGAAGCGGTCCCCTCTTCCCTCCACCAGAAGCTGAAGTTCGTCCTCGAGAACAAGGAGGGCAAGATGGAAGTGGTCACAGTGGAGGGAGATCAGCAGCAAGCTAGGCAGTGCATGCTGGCCGCGGTCCCAGCAGAGAAAGAGCCAGAGTGCGTCAACCTCGCCGAGTTCGTGAAAGGGCTAGATGAAATCGGGCGAGATCCCGAGAAGAAAAGCATCGAGGATCTGGCCGAGGTCAGGCTAGACTCGGCGGACCCAGACAGGTTTTTCCTGATCGGCACTCAGCTGCCAGACGAGGAGAGAGCCGAACTCTCAAGGTTCCTGATGCAGAACGTCGATGTCTTTGCTTGGAGCCCAAGCGAAATGCCTGGGGTCGACCCCGAGGTCATGTGCCACAAGCTAAATGTGGACCCCAGCCAGAAGCCAGTAGTGCAAAAGGCCCGAAGGACAGGGCTGCAGCAGACAGACGCGGTCGTCGAAGAGGTCGACAAACTGCTGAAGGCAGGAGCCATCCGGGAAGTCCAGTACCCGGCTGGCTAATATGGTGGTGGTTAAAAAGAAAACGGGTAAATGGAGGGTGTGCGTGGACTTCACAGACTTGAACAGGGCCTGCCCTAAAAATAGTTTCCCCCTTCCAAAGATTGATCAAATGATCGACGCCACCGCTGGCCATGACCGAATGAGCTTCCTCGACGCCTACAGAGGCTACCACCAGATTCCACTACACGAGCCTGATGAGGAGAAAACGTCATTCATAACCCCCCGCGGCACTTACTGCTACAAGGTGATGCCCTTCGGGCTAAAGAACGCGGGGGCAACGTATCAGCGCCTCGTGACAAAGATGTTCTAGGCTCAGCTCGGCCGAACGGTGGAAGTGTACATCGACGACATGGTCGTAAAATCAGTGCACTCCAGCGACCACCTGGCGGATCTCGGCCAAGTCTTCGGCATCCTTCGCGCGTTCAAGCTCATGCTAAATTCTTCCAAGTGCGCCTTCGGCGTAGCCTCTGGTAAGTTCCTCGGCAGCTTGGTAACGCGGGGGGGATAGAGGCCAATCCAGACCAGATCACCGCGATCCAGGGCATCCTGAGCCCCTCTACCACGAAAGAAGTCCAGAAGCTCACAGGAATGGCTGCAGCACTCAATCGCTTCATTAGCCGGTCATCAGATAAGTGCAGGCCTTTCTTTCAGCTTCTAAGGAAAAATTTAAAATTCCAGTGGACTCCTGAGTGCGACCAGGCGTTGGCCGCACTCAAAACCTATCTGTCGTCACCACCCTTACTCTCCACCCCAACTCGGGGGGAGGTTTTGTATTTATATCTTGCGGTCTTGGATCACGCAGTGAGCTCCGTCCTCATCAGGGAGGACGAGGGAATTCAAAAACCAATTTATTACACGAGCAAGACCCTGCTCGATGCCGAGACCTGGTACCTTCTATTGGAGAAGCTCGCGTTGGCTCTCGTTAGTGCCTCCCGCAAGCTCTCCCATTACTTTCAGTCCCACTCCATTGTGGTGATCACGGAGCACCCACTCCGTTCTATATTTCAGAAGGCTGACTTTTCAGGGCGGATATCAAAGTGGGCAGTTGAACTGGGGTAGTATGATATATAGTACCGTCCCCGAACTGCAATCAAAGCCCAGATCCTGGCAGACTTCATCGTCGAATTCATCTCGCCAAACTCGGCTCCGACCCAGCTCGGCACGGAACTGGGGAGCATAGGGGCACGAGCCAGAAGTGACCGAGGTCGAACAGTCTCCCGCCTCGGCATGGAAGATCTTTGTTGACGGATCATCCACCTCCAAGAGAGCTGGCGCCGGCATTAGTCCTCCAATCGCCAGAGGGTCTGGTCATAGAGCAGGCCTTCACCTTGGACTTCAAAGCAACAAACAATGAGGCAGAGTATGAAGCGCTGATAGCGGGGTTGAACAGCGCCCAAATCCTCGGAGCCCAGCACCTGGTGATCTTCAGCGATTCCCAACTGGTAACCAGCCAGCTCGCTGGAGACTACCAGGCCAGGGACGACAGGATGGCGGCCTACTTAGCCCTTGAGAAAAAACTGCTGTCTCATTTCCAGAAAGCCGAGGTCAGACGGATATCCCGAGATACCAACACGCACGCTGACACTCTTGCCAGCCTAGCCTCCGCTGTCGAAGCCGGAAAGAAAAGGACCGTCGAGGTTGGGTCGATATCAAGATCAAGCCTAGAGCTCCACTCATCTCGGCTAATCCTCTGTGCTGATCTCGGCCCGAGCTGGATGGACCCAATCACCGCTTACTTAAAGGACGACCAGCTCCCCGAGAACAAGACTGAAGCCCACCGAATCATACTCAAGGCAGCTCGAATCTGGCTCTCTCCCGAGGGCAAACTCTACAGGAAATCCTTCACAGGTCCATACCTCCAATGCGTCCACCCGAGCAAGGTGGACAACTTCCTATATGAGATCCACGAAGGAATCTGTGGCAGTCACATAGGAGGTCGATCGCTGGCCTACAGGGCTATAAGCCAGGGTTATTGGTGGCCCTACATACAGAAGGACGCGCAGGTGTATGCCAGGAAATGCGAGAAGTGCCAGAAGTTCTCCCACTCTCTCCATCAGCCAGCACAAGATCTGAGTCCCTTCTCTAGTCCATGGCCCTTCGCTCAATGGGGCCTGGACATTGTGGGGCCTCTCCACCGAGCTCCAAGGAACAAGAGATGGCTGATAGTCGCCACGGATTACTTCACAAAATGGATAGAAGCTGAGCCATTGTCCTCCATCACGGACAGGGATTCCAGGAACTTCATTTGGAAAAACATCCTAACGAGGTTCGGCATCCCCAGGACCCTGATTTCAGACAACGGGACTCAGTCGACTCCAAATCCTTCAAAGACTTCTGCCAAGAGCACGGCATCAGAAACCGTTGCTCTACTCCGGCATATCCACAGAGCAATGGCCAGGCCGAAATCTCTAACAAAGTGATCCTGGACGGCCTCAAGAAGCGACTGGACGAGGCAAAGGGAAGATGGGTTAGAGGAGCTTCCGAGCGTACTATGGGCATATAGAACGACTCCAAGGAGGTCTACCTCGGCGATGCCTTTCTCTCTGGCCTATGGGATGGAGGCGGTCATTCCTTTAGAAATCGGCCTACCCACCCTGAGGACAGAGCTGGTCGATCAAGGCCGAAATGAGACGAACTTGGCAACGGAGCTGGAACTGGCAGACGAGCACCGAGAAGCAGCAGCCCTGTGACTGACCGACTATCAGCAGCGGCTAGCCAGGGTGTACAATCAAAATGTCAGAGAAAGAAGCTTCTCCGTGGGAAAGCTGGTCCTAAAAAAGACCCTGCCAGCTGACAAAGAACCAAACGAAGGGAAGCTGGCCCCAAACTGGCACGGCCTGTTCAGGGTAGTCTCACTGGCAGGAAGATCAGCCTACAAGCTCGAGGACTTAGAGGGCAAGCCACTGCCGAGGCCATGGAATGCATCCCACCTAAAGAAGTTCTATTTCTAAAGATGTAATGAGTCTCAGAATCAATGAAAGCAGTTTTTGCCCTATCATCAATCTGTCGTCTCTCTTTGACTGACTTCGACAGCTCTGGGTCTACCGCCCTGGAAAAGGCTTCGAGTTCAAACACTCAGTCGTTTCCTAAAGCTCTGGGTCTACCGCCCTGGAAAAGGCTTCGAGTTCAAACACTCAGTCGTTTCCTAAAGCTCTGGGTCTACCGCCCTGGAAAAGGCTTCGAGTTCAAACACTCAGTCGTTTCCTAAAGCTCTGGGTCTACCGCCCTCAAAAAGGCTTCGAGTTCAAACACTCAGTCGTTTCCTAAAGCCCTGGGTCTACGCCCTAGGAAAAGGCTTCGAGTTCAAACACTCAGTCGTTTCCTAAAGCCCTGGGTCTACCGCCCTGGAAAAGGCTTCGAGCCCAGACACTCAGTCGTTTCCTAAAGCCCTGGGTCTGCCGCCCTGGAAAAGGCTTCGAGTTCAAACACTCAGTC
The DNA here is from genome assembly GCA_012931725.1 of Litsea cubeba. NCBI lineage: Eukaryota > Viridiplantae > Streptophyta > Magnoliopsida > Laurales > Lauraceae > Litsea > Litsea cubeba. The sequence continues at coordinate 52,196,886 of CM022954.1, forward strand.
GTTTCCTAAAGTTCTGGGTTTATACACCCCTCGAGACCGTTGCCGAACTCATGCTCACACAGCCGAGACCAGCGGGATTCTGGGTCCACCTCGGCGCAAGGCAGTTCGTCTCGGCCAATGCTAGCCCATTTCGGCCAAGGTCAGTTTTTAAGAAGGAAAGAGCAGTGCAAGCACTGAAGTGCAAAAAAGCAGCACAAAAATACAAGTGTTACAAAACAGTGCGAAGAAAGTAAAAAAGAATACAGAAACACTGTATACAGATTGAGTGATCACAAAACTTATCCTTTTTATTCATTGTAATTACTTCATTACAAGGGTTACAGAAAAGAGAACAAAGTACAGAAAGGAGGCTCACAGTCCTCTAAAAGCAGAAAAAGAAATAAAGAAGCAAAGACTGGGAGGCTCTGATCTTCACCGACTCTTCAGGCTGCAAGCTCGAAGACTCCGGTCCGCTGTTTGGAGGCTTTGAGGGACTCTGAATTCCACCGAGCTCTACAATACGCTTTGGTTGGTCAGACCAAAGCATTCAAGAGCCCCTCCAGTTCGGAGGCCCTGGACCTAGCTGAGCTCTTCAACACCCTCCGGTCGGTAAGACCAAAGTTTGAAGAGCCCCTCGGTCCAGCGGGGCCTCGATCCTACCCTCCGCTCGGCGGTCAAGGGGCGCGTTCTCACGCAGGCCTTGCAGGACCGCCAGACGCAGAGGGCGCCACCAACCCACAGTTGCAGAAGACTCCCATGCAACCGGACCGGGGAAGGTTGGCCATGGACCCGCGTTCAGAGAGCGCGTGGTCCACGAGGAACGCTTTCAGAGAGTGCGCAGACCACGACGGGCTTCCCCCCTCGGAGAGAGCCGTCCTCAGGCGCAGGGGTTCCCCCCGGATCGAATGTTTCTAAAGGTTTACGAGACATGGCTCCTACGTCTATGTGAATTAAGCTATCCTAATTTCTTTTCTTTTCCTCTCCCATGGCGAGCCTACCACTTCTACTTATAGGAGGAAGAAAGGCCCGGTCTCCCAAGGAAGTTATGAGGCGAAGTCTCCCATGCGTTACGCGGGAAGCACGTCTTCTTGTTTGATGACCAGCGATCCCTATGGTGCCACGTGGAGCCGTTCACCCATTTCCCTCATCGGCCGTATCGCCATGCTTACTGCTATTTATGGTCTCCAGAATACGGAGAATCGGCACAGATAGCTATGAAGACCGTTCGACTCTCTCTGACTCGAGGGTCGCGCATCATATTAAAAGCATTCAATACCACACCCAGAAACAAAGGAGAAACAAAAGTAAAGGAGCTCTGTTCTCATTAAAAGCGAAGGATGTTACAGGGCTGAAAGCAGTACATATAAAAGGCCAAAAACAAGAAGAGGCGAGACTACTGTGGCTTCGGTGACTCCACCAGGTCGATCACCGTATCTGATGGACCAGCAGCATCGGCCGCGACCGTAACCTCGCTTGGAGTGTCGCCGGCAGTGGAGGCTTTGGCCAGTACCTCACCAGAAGCGGGGGCGGAAGAGGCCTCGCCTTGAGGCATGGCCGAAGCATCGCTGGCGACCGGGGCGTCGCTCGGGGCCGGGGCAGCTGGGGCAGCATCCGAGGCAGGAGCAGCTGGGGCAGCATCGCTGGCGACCGGGGTGGAGCTCGGCTCAGGAACTGGGTCCGAGTACTTCGGCAGATTCCGATAGACCGGGTGGTCCTCGGGAACCCCCGCGCGCCTCAGCGCGGCCAAGCACCCTTCCTCGAACAAAATGGAGGTAATTTCCTCCACCTGCCTCTCGTACTAGTCGGTGGCCTGATCCACCCCCCTCTGGAAAGAAGACTGCGCCTCAGACAGCAAGGAAGCTTTCTCTTTCTTCAGCTCGGCATTCCCCGACTTAAGCTTCTCAATTTCGGCGCGCCCAGCCAGCACTTCACCACGCAGCTTCGTCGCCTCAGCCGCCGATTCAGACCTCGACCTGGCTAGTTTAGACTCAAGCTCGGCGATCCTCTTGGTCTTCGTCCAAATGTCACCCTTCAGTTGGTGAGCCTGCGATGTGAGGTCCTCCAGCCGAGTAGTCGCCTCGGCGCTACTCTTCCTCACCCCTTCCAGCTCTTTCTTTAACTTCTCTCCCTCAGACTCCAGCTGGGCAATCTTTGTGACATTCCTGTCACTCCTCTCCATCACAGTCAGGAGCCTTTGCACGTTCTACAAAAAGAGAAAGTATGTCAAACAAAAGCAACCAAGCTGAGGCACTTGAAGAAAAGCATTGAAGATACTCACCAGAAGATTGGCCTGGATCGACGAGACCATCAGGCTCTCATCGTCGTACCTCCCAGTGCAATTCCATGTCTCGCGGCAAGGCACAGCTTTTGCGATGGCTCCAATAACACTGGCGTTCCCCATCAGCCGGTCCTCGACGTTCAGAGGCTTCCCAGGCTGCGTCTCCATCCTGGGTCTCCATGCCGCAGGGGCAGCTCGAGGCCCGGACGCCGGTACGGATCCTTGCCCCACCGAGATGGTGAGCTCGCGTGCCGCCCCGCTTGCCGGCGCACTTTTCTCAGACGGAGCCTTGACTCCGGGGGCCCGCACAGGAGTTTTACCCTTCGGAGGTTGTTCAGCCCCCGAGTCCTTCTCCCCCACTTTGGACTTCTTCCTGGGCGGGGACCCCTCCCTCGGGCGCTCCGGCGAGCGTCGCCGCACTCCCTCGCTCGGAGCAGGGGCAGGAGCAGAAGTGGCGCCAACACCCCCCGAGCCCGAAGGCACGCGGGTGCTGGCGGACGATGGTGTCGCAGAGGAGGAAGATCTTTGCCTGAACTTGGCCGCCAGATCCTTGACACCGGGCGCCCTTGAACCTCCCTCCATTCCTTCTTCCCAGCCGGACGAATAGGCGTCCACTACCTCCGTCAGATTCGGCGGTTCCGAACTAGAGGTGGATGCCTCAGCGCCGGACTGCAGCTAGGCTCGATGGTAGGGTCAGTCCAAAGGGATCCCGGCAGGGCACGGCAACGGTAACAGCAGGATGATCAGGTTGCGCCTCGTCCTCCGGGGCTGCTCCGATTCTCCTATAGTGGCCGCGGTACCTCGGCGTGTACCCTAAGCAGTTTCCAGGCCGATCTGGTCTCGTGCCCCTTGTATCTTTCGACCTTGTTGATGTCGTCAACTGTTCCTCGTCCAGCCTTCGCTCGCAGCCCTGCGTCGCCTCGCACCAAGTTCTGCACCACAAATAGTAAGAGTGTCAGCTCGGCATTGTCAAAATCAAGCAGTACAAAAGGAGAAAAGAAGCAGTGTTTACTTGGGACAGTCCCGGGGCGACGAGGGACCATCAGCCTCCTGCTCTCGCCGGCGCCGAATTCCCAGTCCCCCGACACACAGAAGTCCTCGGCATTCTTACTAGAATCCTCCAAGGCTAGGACGAAGCCTCTTCGTTGCTGCTTCACCCGGAGATAGTACTTTCCTTCCCCAGCCTTGCAGATATCATAGGCGGTCGTGGACACCCAGGTTGGTCCCCAAGATCTCGTTCAGCTTCGCCGTGCCCATGATGACTTTGTAGCCATTGGGCATCAGCTGGCACGGGGTAATACACCAGGCGCTAAGGCAAGCCCTAAGCAGGGGATGCAGAGGGAATCTGACCCCAGCCCTCGATCACAGAGATCAGAGGGAACGGCATCCAGCCGCCGGAAAAAGCGACGCGCGGCATAGTCAATGGGATCCGCCGGCTTGAGGCGGACTCCCTCCGGGATACTGTAAGTGGCCCTAAACCTAGCTATGCCCTCGTCAGTATCTAACCGAAACTTAGGGGTGCCCATGTCTAAAGAGGGGAAACGACGGAGTTAAACCCTAGAAGTCGAGAAACCCTAAAGAGAAAAAAAAACAGACAGAGGCACGAAGTTACTTACAGAGAAGAGAGGGCAAGTCAAGGACAGGTCCGGGCATGTCCTACGGTCGTCTGCGCTAGACAGATCTCGAGCAGCAGAGCAGAAATCGAAGGTGAAGGCGAAGGCAAAAAGAAATCAGAAACAGGAAAGAAAGAAGACGACCCTATTTATGGAAAGGGAACCCTCGTTGCGCGCCACTTTCGGATTCGAAGGGACGGATTTCACAATCCGCGCCCGTTCCATCAATGAGACAACGCAATCAGTAGAGGAGCTACACGTGTAGCCGTCGGCTCGCTTCTCAGAGCGGGCAGGACAGAGCATTTATTGCTTAAGAAAAGTTGAAGCGACATGAGGCAATGATTGCCGCATCCCCAGACAGATTTTCTAGCTTTCGACCACTAAAGGCTAGGACGCTTAAGAGGTCAAAAGCTAGGGGGCAATTGTGTGGGAAGATTTCCAGAGCTCCAGGATTACGCTAATCACAGCCATCAGATGAGACTAAGCATTCTCACGTGCCATTCGCGTGCCGCCCACGAGGCACCAGACTCACCTCGGCTACCAGGACAGGGGCCCCGGCCGAAGTCAAGCAGGTCCGGGCCTGCTAGCGCCGAGCTCGGCTTCCCCAGGTGCCCACCTCGGCTGAAAGCTCCACCTCGGCCGAAGGAGCCGAAGCAGGAAAGAATCTCCACTCGCGCCCTTCGCCCCCCACGTCATCAGACACGTGGAGGAATAGGGGCGCGAGCCAGTGAGACAGATGCGACATCCAGCCGCTCACAATTTTTGCCAGATCACTGACTAGGGCGGCATCCAGCAGCTGAAGCCAAATCAAGGCGAGGCCCGAGGGCGGATCCGATGGTACCCCTACCGCCAAAGGCGTCCAACACGATCTGGCCCAACAAGACGCACATTTAATGCGATGAGGGCTGATCCGACTGGCATTAAATGCAAAGTGGGCTGGATTGGACCGCATTAATTACTTTGTGGGCTGATCATGACTTCCAGTCAAGTCATGGGACCCGCGCCAAGATATCATCCGAAGATACGACCCAAGCCTCTATAAATAGAGCCTCATTCCACAAGCAAGGTACGCACAATCCAACAGAAAGAGCCGTTACTCTGTCTCTCTTCTTCCTCTCCTTCCTTTGTTCCAGTTCATTCACTGACTTTGGCATCGGAGAGCCTTGCGCCGCCCAGGCCAGGGTCCTCTGACCGTTTGCTCTTCTCTTTCAGGCTTTCAGGCGGTACCTAATCTTCATCACCTTGGATAAGTCCTCTAAGGCACCCCAGTTATTGTGGGTCATTATTTTCTGCACCTACAGTACTTTACATGCAAACTCCATCACAACTTGGGCCCAACTACAACAAAAAATTTTAGATAGATATTTCTTTGTGGGCAAAACCAATTAGTACCAGCGATCCATCACATCGTTCGCCCAATATGATAATGAACAATTTCATGAGGCGTGGGATAGGTTCAAGGACCTCATTATGAAGTGCCATCATCACCAAATTGGCAAGTCGCAATTGGTGCAATTCTTTTATGATGGATTATCTCCTCAATGGCGGAACATGGTCGTCACCACCAGTGGGGGATCTATTATGTTGAAACATGAGGATATCAGTGAGACCTTTCAACATCATCCCTCCACTCTAGATTGGAGAGGCTATCAGCCTCTAACTCACAAAAACCTAGAGGTGTGTTTAAAATTCAGCCCTCTAATGAACTCACAACTCAAGTGGCTGCCTTGACCCAAAAGTTAGATCAATTGGTATCCAGGGGACAATCTCTCCCATCTTCACCCTCCTAGCCCCTTGCTCAACAAGATGCATTTGCTTTGTGCAACAGTCCCTCTCATTTTGTGAGTGATTGTCCTGCAATACCCCAATTTCCTGAATTTGTGCAAGAGCAGGTGAATGCTGCATATGGGTTCTCCAAACCGGGTAATAACCCTTTTTCGAATACTTATAACCCGGGATGGATTAATCACCCCAACTTTTCATGGAAATCACCTGGTCATGGCACTTCTTTCTCTCAACCGGGAAATAGGCCTAATTGTCAATACAATCATGCGGCCTATTGTTCCCAATAATCTTACCAGCATCCTAACCTCAGCCACCTCAAAGAAATCCATCTTTTGAGGAGACAATACTGCAAGAGCTAAAGGAGCTCAAAGCAGGTAATCAGTTGGTCCACTCCCATTCTCAGTCCATAGCTAAGCAGCCTAAGATAGAGGCCCTAATGGGCCAAATGGCTATTGCTCTTAATGGAAGAGAAGATGGACGTTTACCTAACCAACCCACTGTCAACCCTAAGAATACATTTGAGGTAGGAAGTACCTCGCAACCTCGTGACACTTATCATGAGCAAGCCAAAGTAGTTGTCACGTTGGGGAATGGGCGTGAGGTTGAGACCAGGCCTGAGGAGCCTAAGAAAGATGATAGAGAGTCTGCCCTAAACCCCAAGGGCTCTAGGGTGGAAAACAGTTCCAAGGAAAAGGAGGTTAGCCCTCCTACTTCTTCGTCTGTTCCGGCTGTGGCACCCCCATACGTGCCTAAAGCTCCTTTTCCCACTTGCCTTGGCACACCCTCCCCCTTCAGTATAAAGGGAGCCCCCATGGATGAAATGTTAGATGTGTTCAAGCAAGTAAAGATCAACCTACCTTTATGGTTGCTATCAAGAAAGTGCCTTCATATGCCAAATTTCTGAAAGACTTGTGCACTTAGAAGCGCAAATCTAAATCTAATGTGTCCAAAAAGGTCCTGCTCACCAAGCAAGTGAGTTCTATAATTCAGCATGACACTCCTCCCAAGCTAAACTATCCTGGCACTCCCACCATTACTTGTACGATTGGGAACTACATCATTGATCATGCTTTGTTAGATCTTGGAGCTAGTGTCAATCTCTTGCCTTACTAAGTGTATGAACAAATTGGGTTGGGGGAATTGAAGCTCACTATAGTCACCTTGTAACTTGCTGACAGATCCGTTAGGTGCCTCGGGGTAAAATTGAGGATGTTCTTGTCAAGGTCGACAAATTCCTTTTTCCTACATATTTCATTGTCCTTGACACCGAACCAGTGCAAAACCTGCGGAAATAACTCCTGTCATACTTGGTCGACCATTTTTTGCCACGGCCAATGCAACCATTAATTGTCGTACTAGACTTATGGATGTTTCTTTTGGTAATATGAAAGTGAGGCTGAATGCTTTTAAGGCCAAACCTCCAGACAAGGATGACTACTTTGCAGTCGATGTTGTTGATGAACTAGTGGAAGAAGCACTCCCATATATTTTAACTGAGGACCCTTTAGAGGCTTGCTTATCCCATTTTAGCTGTGATGGCTATGACGTTGACCATTCGATTACCGAAGTCAATGCTCTATTGGATGCGGTAGCAATGATGGACTGTCCCCCATGGAGGGCGACGTTCGAACACTTGCCTCCACTTTCTAAAACACCTGCTCCTCCCTCGATTGAGGTGCCCCCCAAACTTGAGTTGAAAGCCCTTCCGGCTACACTCAAGTATGTTTATCTTGGACCAAAGTATACATTGCCAGTCATCATTGCTTCTTATCTGTCTAATGATCAAGAAGGTCAGCTCCTGGATGTGTTAAAGGAGCACAAAAGTGCAATCGGCTTGTCTGTTGCCGATTTGAAAGGCATTGACCCCTCCATCTACATGCATGGCATGCATTCATTGCACTACATCAATTTGCACTTTTGCCGGCATTCTTTCCCGGCGCAATCATTAAACGCCGGAGAAAGTATAACTTTTACTTGCGAAAAAAGAAAGTTTTCCCGGCGACAGATTTCGCCGGCAAAGATTCTAATTTTTCCTGCGAATCCTTGTTTTCGCCGGTAAAGATTAATATTTTACGGGCGCGCCTATATTTTAGTTTTGCCGGCACGTTAATTGCGCTGGGAAATGTTTTTTGTCTAATATTGTTTTATATTGTTTTTGCCGGCTCACTATTTGCGCTGGGAATAATATTACTTAAAAATCCTAACCGCAGATCCCCTTTATACAAAAATAATAATAAAAAAAATAAAAAAACGCAGATCCCCATCTCTTCAAATGCAAATTTTGGATCCAAAAGAGCAAAAAATTGAAAATTCCATCAATGCAAATGCAAATCACTCATCATTCCATTAAAAAAATCCCAAAATCCACATACATTTCTCTATAAACATTCATCAATCATCCATTAGAAATAATTAAAACCCATACAAATTTCTTCATAAAATAAAAGAAACTGCATAACCGTTTTCCACACATAAAAAAAAAGAAGATGGAAACCAGATAAAAACCATAAAAAAAACCAACATCAAGATCTAAACATTTGGGTCGATCACAGAAAACCCAGAAATCAAACATGCTAATCTAAAATGGGTCGATCTTATCTTCCTCCATTTCGAACGGGAAATGGGGTTTGGATCAAACCCTCTTAGTCATGGGGCTCTAGTTTGTAAGATAAATAGAGAGATGAATGGAAGAGAACAAGGGAAGAAGAACCATACCTTTTAAAACTCTCGTCGTGCTCTAAGAAGCGAAAACGAAGAAGACCGTTGGAAAAGATCGGAGACGACGAGGTCTGTGCCGGAATTCCTCTCTCAGAGAGTTTTCTCAATAGCTCGATGGCTCAAGGGGATTTCAAAACCCCAAGTTTTTGGTTTTCCAAAATGCCAGCATTCTTAAATCCATTAAATTCTGCCACAGAAACAAGAGATTTCTGATAGGTTTTCCAAAATACCCATACAGACGGAAAACCCGTCAGAAATTCTTTGAAAGAAACGGGCCCTAAAGGTGAAACTTGGCTCTCAGGTTAATTGAGTCGATGACTTGAAACTCAAATGGGTCAACGAGTGACTCATTGGCTTTATCGTACTTTTATTATGTGGTAAAGAAAAGGTAGCTTGTAGTAAAGTGGTAAAATAAGTGGCGGCTAGAATTTGCCACACTACTCTTTTCATAAAAACATGCTAAGGCTTCTTTTCCCACTTCATTAGTATGGTACTATGGTGGAGTGAAGCCTCCATCCATCATAGATGAAAAGACTATAGGTGTTATATTCCCGTTATTTTAAAAAATAATAACATTGTTGTGCCACTAAAAGACAAAAATCCCTCTACTTTTTATCCAAAAAGTAAAAAGAATTTCTTATCATGCCACTAAAAACAAAATTTCATCATATTATATTTAGATCCCTTAATACTCTATTCTCTTGATTTGAGACTTCTCAAGGAAGAATGTGATATCTGGGTCCACCTTTTCTTCAATGAGCCCTGAACAAATGTCACATTTCATATTTTTTATTTTTCTTAATTTGCAAAGATTTTTTTTACTACATGTCATCCTTTGGTTTCCTAACAAGATCCGAGTACACCTCTTTCCAATTATCGGGGATGGAACAATGCGGTTGTAGTATTTTAAAGAGATATCTCAAGGAGAATTAAGATAAGCCTCTATTTGTATAAACAAATATTTCTTAATAAATTTTATCCTTAATTCAAAACTCAAAACAATTTGCATCGCTTAACGCTTCGGAGCAGCTAAACTTTTTTAATCTTAATTTCTCATGAATCAAAATGGATATTCTGTATTGATGCTTTAATCTTAATTTCTCACGAATCTCATTTGGTGCAGTGAGGATTCTCTCCTCCCGGATTCTCGGGCATGTTTTTCAAGCCCCATTTTTTGCGGCAGATTTTCCGACCACCCTGAAGTATAATCAACTACCGCGGAAGAGAAAATGTAAACAAACAGACCCTTAATCTCAATGGAGGGTCACTACAATCGATTCTTCAAAACTGTTTCTAATGTATAAAGATATTACTCGGTTTGCCGGTGCTAGCTTCTCTAGAATATTCGGATAGTTAATATATCTATAGGTTGTGTATTTGGCTTGGTGATCCAGATCCCTCCACGGCCCCACCTTCGTTGTGGTATGCAAGGTTGGAAAACTCGTGACTCGGACTTGACTAGTTCAATGTAAAGAAATTGAATCGGATAGAGTCAACGTGGAAACTCGGAAGAGTCGTGTTTTTTTTTAATAATTAAAAAATTTTTAAGAATGAATCCATTACTTACAAAATATAAAAATACATATATTTACCTACAGTCATAATAATCGATTCAAATTATTGAAGTTGTATATGCAAGTAAAGTGCTACAATAATAAGGAAAATGAAAGAGAAAAATTACATATTACACAATTTCTTAGTCCAAATACCGAATGTAAAAGATCAAATAAACATTTCAAATTACATTCTACTCATCAGTTTTAAATTACTAACTCCAAACCTCAAGCATAATTACTTATAAATAAATTTTAATTATTTAAAATAAGATCTGCCATTAAATTGTTCGAAATGCCAACAACTTATTAAAATGAGATAACTCGGCCGAGTCTACCCTATTTTTGACTATGCCCTTCATCAAAATGAGATGATTTGGGAGAGTCAATAGTCAACTTGGAGAGTTTTCCAGCCATGGTGGTATGTCCTGAAAATCCATGAGCTGAATATCCAAACACTTTGAATTGTTGTGCTTAATTTAATAAATATTAATAGACAATAGGCAAGCCAAACAAGGTTAAGCCCTTGCCTCGCCCTTAAAGTTGCAGATTTCTTAAAAATGGAGCTCTACCTACCCTATCCTGCTCTACACTCGGGCTTTAGTAAAAAGGGGAAAATCCTTGCTTTTGAGGGGTTTGGTGGGCTAGGCCCCTTATCAAAGGGCTGAATTGATATCGATTGTAACAACCAACTACTTAGCTTAAACAATCAGCCAAAACAAAAATATCTTATTGTAAGGAATATAATAAGAATCATCATTTCAAGCGTCAACACAAATGAAAATAGGTGGACCTCTTACTAACTTCATCTCTTAGAATAACACACCCCAAAACTGCATTTCTAATTAAAACATAACATTCAACCTAATATTTAATCAATAATAAAAAAAAGAAAACCTTGTAAAACTTCATAAATTAAAAAGGGTAAGCAATATAGAAATACAAATGATTGAAAATAAAAAGGAGAGTTGTGATTCATCACAACAAGAAAGACCAGTGGTCATATCGAAAGTACAAAATTTCAAAACCTTTCCCGTTATTTAAAAACAAAGAAGTAAGAAAAACAACATTCTCAAGCTACTAAAAGAAAAAAATCTATTTACTTTTTATCCAAAAACAAAAAAAGATTCCTTATCATGCTACTAAAAATAAAATTTCATCATACTATAATTAGATCCCTCTAATATTTTATTCTCTCTTCAATATTCACTTTACTTCATTTCACCCTATAAATATTTTTACCAAACAAACCCTAAACTTCAAGTTGGGGACCTACAAATTGTATAAAAAGATATTTTTTTAGAGTCACTTTGTTTAAAGGAAAAAGAAAAAAAAAACCAAACTCACAATATTCCAACACCATAGTCCCAACCCGATTGTCATAGACTCCTGATCCCTCATTAAATGAGCCCTACAAAAGATGGACAATTAAAAAAAATGTAATGCTAATCAGTCTGAGCCACAATTCAAAATCACTCTATCTGACTCTGACTTTGACTCTATAGCAAGCAACAACAAATGATTTGATAAACAACTTAAATCTCATAACAAACAAAAGACAGAAGATTTATCCAAAAAAAACCATAGCCATTGTTACTCATCAAAAGAACAAAAAGAAAAGTAAAAAAAAGAAATCTCCCTTCCTTTCCCTCTAAAGAAGATATAACTTAGAATAAAGAGAAATTAGATTTTTTTTTAATCACATTTCTTGAGACGCTTCACTCGATGAGAATGTTATAAACAAAGAGACCAATACAAAAAATCAGAATAGAAACAGACTTCAAAAAAAATAAATTAGTATTACATATATAGGGATGTTCATGTTGGAAATTAGGTGGGCCTCTAGGATAGGTTTCAAAACTTTTGACCCACTTGATGCAGGGATCAACTATCCAGAAGACTACCAATCCATCCAAGATGAAAACCTTCAATCTCACATATCAAGATCAGTAAATCAATCTAGGGACTTTTACCATATGGGATATAAAAGACCATGAATACCTCAAAATGGTGCTCACCAAAACTATATCCCAAATGTAGGTACTATACATGGGACCCAAAATTTTCTTTCAAATTCTACTCATTTTGTGCGATATTTTGCACAATCTATGCGATATCGCACAAATTGTTCGATCTCCCTATTATATTTCCCTCTGTTCCCATCTCTTAAAGCACCTCCTTTTTTTTTCCTGCGACCTTCCCGTTTCTACTACTTTCTCGATCATTAAAAAAAAATGTTTCCAAAAAGTGTAGTATTTCATTCTCTTCACCTAAAGATGGACCACAAAGTTTTACAAGGTATTGATATTGTGGATCCATCCCTTACCCTCAGGGGTAAAGTTAGCACAAAGTGGCCAAATGAAAAAGGAAAAGGAAGAATAGTTGTGGAGAAACCTTGAGATACTTTTGGATAAATGAAAAAACAATGAAGAAACCCTATTGAAAATATTTTTTAACGATAGAGAAAGTAGTAGGAACGAAAAAAATTGCGGGAAAAAATGGAGGTTCAGTGCTTTAAGAGATGGAAACGGAGGAAAACATAGGAGGAAAATCGATTATTTTCACCTTTAGTTTGTGCAATATCGCACAGATTGTGTGATATCGCACAAAATGGGTAGAATTGAAAAAAGAATTTGGGGTCTCATGCGTAGCACCCATATTTGGGATATAGTGTTGGTCAACACCATTTGGAGGAATTCATGGTCTTTTATATCCCGTATGGTAAAAATCCCATCAATCTATGTACAAGATTAAAAACCAACAACAAACATGCAACAAAGATCTATAATATACAAGGAAATAGATTACACCTTTGGAGCTCTGTTGTGCTCTAATGGAGAATTTGCCACTTTCTTTGATGACGAACTCTTTCGTTAATCAAATAGGTTTCTCCAAGACCCAATGCCCTTCCGCGCTATAACCCAAATCAGAATCTCTTTTTCAAAAAGATGGGTGGGATCTTCAAGAGAAAACTACTAGGAATACAAAAGAGGAACTAGAAGGAGAATTAGAAGAGGGAAGAGAGGAAGTGCTTGTGCAACTCTTGCACAAAATAAGGGTGGACGTCCAAGGGTTGGGCGTGCAACACTTATGGGAATGAGAGGTTGGACGTCCAGCACTACTCCTCTCCTTTTATAACACAAAAGTAAACCTCCACTTACTAATTAATATTAGAAGTCTTACTTCCATAAGAATTAGTAACTTTCTCTTCTTTCTAATTGAAATAGAAGTCTCACTTCTCTAACAATTAGTAACTTACTATATCATAATTAGAAGTCTCACTTCAAATATGATTAGTAATTTTCAAATTCTTTTCTAATTAAAATAGAAGTCTCACTTCTACTAAAATTAGTAAGTTTACTATTACCACTATTAGAAGTCTCACTTCAAATAGAAATAGCAACTTTCCTTTTAGAGCTCAACTAGAATTAGTATCCATCTGATGATTGGGTTAGTGTGGGGGCCACTAGGGATTCCTTAGAAAGCTGGCTCAAACTGTGACTCGTGACCCCATATCTCATGTGCAATCCGGGCCCACAGTTAATTGCAAATAACTCCACTATATAAATGCAATTGAACTCCAGTATTAGGAAATTACATAGAAGACCCTAAACTTCCCTATTACCATAAGTAGGCCCCTCTATCAATATCCATGGATCAATTGGTCCTGTCATCCAAACTAGATCCATATCTTATCCTTGAGCCCCAATTAATTATAATGATTAAAGGTACCTTTCCAATTAACTCTTAATCGGAATGGGTGTACACTTACCAATGATAAATCCATTAATTGGCACAAGGGGATATTAGAGATAGATTCCATCTTGACCATTGAATGTTCCTACAGCTCTATTACCACGTACCCAAATCACCAAGGTGTTGACCTACAGTTGGCCTCACTCATTGGTGACTCAAAGCAAATGAATATATAGAAACTTGAGTTCATTAATGTCTCAGGATTGAAAGCTTACTGCTAGAGAATTATGATAGCAGACCTTAAAGTAAAGACATTGTTTATAAGGTGCTTCTCATGGTCCTTCAATACATCCATTGTACCAGCACCATGATCCAGAATCTTCCATTCCAATGATCGAGACAAATCACACTATCTCATAGTGATCAAAGTGTTGCAACCTTGTCAGTATGAGATGTCCAGTCTCATCAATGGTTGTGAAGATATTTTAGTATAAGATTTGCTACACATATATCCCATATGTGGATCTCATCCATACACATGTGTTACATCTAATATACTTGTGGACTCCGGTTCATCTCATGAACCATCATGTCATTCGTATTGGTTATGTGCAAGTATATAATAAATCACAATTCATCTCATGAAAGGAAAGCATGAATATACTGATAAATAAAGAAATTAATCAATTTATTATATCATCCACTGGATTGAGTCCATAAAACTAACAGTTCATGGCCGAGTTGAACTGGGTTGAACAATATCCAAGCCCGGACTAAATTTTAACCTTTAGGCCCAAGCCCGGCCCTACCCTTAATAGGACAATAAGTGCCTAGTCCGTGCCCAGCCCACATAAAATAGGTTAAGCTCGAGCCTAAGTAGGTAATTTTTTTGTTTGATTCCCGATGGTGAGGGAGAAGGACCCACAGTCCCACACCCACTTCTATGAATTTTTGTAGATGATCCATTTACATTTTCCATGAGTGGACCCCATTGTAAGGTTAGAAGATCCGGATCCTGTTTAGCAAGATTGTATATGATCCCATTTTATTCAAACGGTCAAACCCTAGTGTATTTCCTACCCACTTAGTACCAAAGAAATCTTAATAAGGCGTCCAAGGTTTGAGGACACACTATAACACTAGTAGCAACTGAAATCTATCATCTATTTCATCCCAAAAAATTATGTAAGAAAATATTTTAAAATGAACAAATATCCTTAATCAAAAACTTTTTGAAAAACTTACGGATTAATTTGAGAAATTATGTAAGAAAATATTTTAAAATGAACAAATATCCTTAATTGAAAACTTTTTGAAAAACTTACGGATTAATTTGACAAGTTTTGAAACTTGTGTCGATTTTTAAAATAAGGTAGAAACTTGAGGCCTTATTTGAAAATCTCCCATTTCAACTATAACCAAGTGATTAATAACGCAGCCTAGCCTAGTGTATTTCCTATGTTACATGTATCTACGATACAATATAATACAAATACATCTTGTAACTGCCCCACTCCACTACAAAAGAAATCTTCTACCCTCGTTATTCGTTACTATAAATTAATTCAAAAGCGCAACCAGAATCTCACTCACTTTCTCTCTCTAGAAGCTGAAGCTCTTTCAATTCAATTGAGAAATCATCTCATTCCATTTTGAGTTTTTCTCTTTTTGGGTTCTCTACTGCATCTTCTTCTTCTTTCATTTATGGTTTCCAGCAACCATAGATCTTAATTTACTAGGGTTTGTTTGTGAGAGATTTATTAACGAGATTGCAAGCTGCAAATTTTTTTTCTTTTTTTTTTAAACTCTTCAGGTGTTTGGCATTGTTCATTTAGAATCAGGGAGTTTGTAACAGTTGCATCAATTCAATATAGTAACGAACCCCTTGTCATAAGTAGAGGACATATTATCAATTTATCATCTTTGTCCAAATCATTGTTCTTCAACCTTTACATCATTTATACTGTAATAATGCTCAATTAGTGTGAGATGATCCTGTTCAGTAGTAACTCATGCATGTATGCTGAAGAATTTTTGCATTATGTCATTTGCTTGAGTTCATCATCCTATAATGATAAGCTATGGAAACTAGCCTAACTAGAAAGTTTGGGATCATTGAGATGAGAAATTGAGCTGTGGCATTCACAAGTTTTGGGCGGTAGTGAATGAGTAGAGTAAAAGTTGTTAACAATTGATACCGTATCTTAGCCATGATGATATCTGACATTTTGTGTGAGATGTTATGACATTGAGTAGTGCCCTTATACGTAGGGTGCTTGAGCCTAGCCTTTGGATTGCCCATGTTCTTAGAATGCCAAACTCATGGGGTTTTGTCGAGTTTTGCCAAATGATTTTTCATTCGTAAATTCTTTTGTTAGACTTACATTGTTGATTGTTGTTTTTCTATTCATTTTCTTCAATCCAATAGTAGGGCACGCCTATGTAATGTGCAGGCCACCATCGCAAACACTTCTCCCTGAATTTGCAGAAAACAATACTGAAAACAAATAATGGACTTTTTTTCTTTTTGTGAAATTAGCTCTCGTTTCCTTTCCATTTTTGTGATAAAAACAGTTGCATGCTTTTAAGGTTGTTTCCCTAGTGTAACTTAAAGTTGCCACGGTAAATCATGAATAAATAGCCACCAGATCCGTGCTTCCTCAAATTTCGGACTCCGACCTCCTCCCATGGAAAATGTGTTTCCGTAAAAGATAAAGCACTAGTTTCCTCTTACTCGGATGTACACAAACACAAACAATTTCTCTACATACCAGTACCTTATCTTTCCTAATATTCATTCTGCCTTCTGCTTATGACTTGATTCTTGCAGGTTTCTGCTGTCAGAAGTTAGAATCATCCTTTCTTTTTAACTACCTTCCACAAAGTTCCCTCATCTACGAATTCCTAGACTCTGAATAGGAAATTCCCCAAAGCCCCTTAAATTGTTCATATATTTTTCAACAACTGTTTACTGTATTCAACTCCATGCATGCATCTCAGCCATTCTATAGTTATCTGGTCCATTTTTGCAACGCAAGGCACACATCCCTTTTTACAGCTCATCACAGTTCCTATGATTTCACATAATAAAGAATGGATAATTCCAATACTCAAACTTTGGGAAATAGTTTTTCTGAGTGTCATGAATAGAGCAGGATGTCAAATATTTGTGAATAATTTTGTGAATAATTATTCAAAACCTTCATTCTTCATTTGTTTTACAAGCAAACAAGTTGATACACAAGATACTGACATTATTTCTCACATAAACTAAAAATAGTCTTACATTATTTTTCACATAAACCAAAAAGGGTCTTACATTATTTTTCACTTAAACCAAAAGGACTCTTCTTACTAGGCTACTTCCATCAACTAAAATAACAAAGCAAATAGAATATCGATACATAGCCAACAACATCGCTTCTTCAAACAGAATCACCGATCTATAGAAGATAATAACGCTGCTTTACTTTTAATTCCACCATTGTTACCCTATATAAAAAAATGGTAATTTAAAAAAAATACCAATGAAATAAAGAGAGAAATTTAAAAAATTAAACAAGATTTCTGTTTGAGTTTTATGGAGTTCATATTTTGCAAAGAGAAGTGACTATATTTTCTTTGTGGTGCATTAGGACATATTCGCTAACCTACCATGTTATTTTGATAGATTGTCCAAGATGGAGTCCATTCTCGATCAAACTCATAGAAGCACACCAATGACTATATTTGATTTGATGCTTCACCTTATTTTACTTCAATTCACTGCTCATCCAAATAGGCCCAAGGTCTTTTCTTCTACAACCAACTAATTTTGTAAACCTTTCCATAAATAAGTACTCTTGACATCATCTATGAAACGCCCATACCGAGATTTGACGTAGAATCAAAAGCTTGAAAAAACTAGATTCATGAAGAATTCTAACATATTTTCAACCAGATTCTCTTGAATGCCTAACCCCAGAGACATCAAACATTAAAGAAAAAAAAAGCTCGTATCTTATTGAATGGAAGGAAAGAAGAAAGAAAAAACTCTTGTCTTTTAAAACACAGATATTCTTCATGGTTCTAGTAACAACAAATATTTTTTAACATAAAAGAACTTATAGATAACATGGATACCATACAAGATGGATAATCACCACCACCCCACCCACCCCCCCACCACACACACACACACACACACAAAACCAAACAACAACATACAACCAAAAATAGTTTTAAAAAAGTGGCAAAAACATACAACCAAAAATAGTTTTAAAAAAGTGGCACCCTCATCCTTCATGCACCATACGGTTGAACCCAAAATGGGTCATAAGGGTCATCTCATTCCACATTCTATTTGAAGCTATTATCGTCTATCATCTACAAACAAAACCAAACCAAAACTTACACATCTAAGGGGCTTACTTTCTAGATTTGACCCAAGTTCATGATCCTTGAATTCCTATACAAGTTTGGCCTAAGATGAGGGAAACGAGAAGTTAGAAGGCATTAATTAGAAGTTCCTTTCTTAAAACACATAATAAGCTTCCTCCTTACATTATCCTCCATTAGAAGTTCCCTGCAAGTATGTACACTTGCACGTAGTTTCTACATGCCTTAGGCTATTGTGACCATACAAATGCCATGCATGCATACTACTACATACTACCCACAAATTGGATTATATTTATAATACATTTGACAGCTAGAAAATACTTCTTTGAAAAAAAAAACATAAATAAGAGCATACCTGTTTGCACTACATGAAGGATCATCAACTTGATTTATGGCCAGGCAATGCGCGAGGATGCAGCACATGTTTAGGAGTTGATGGGAGTCTTCTATTACCTTGTAGTCCTTTATTCTTCTTGAATTTAGCAAGCTTTCTTGCTACTGCAAGTCTGCAACATATAACCGATCTCCCATGTCATCAAAGAAGCTTTAGTAGGCAACCCTCCAAGATCTCTTGAATAACAAAATGCCACAGACAACCCAAAAGCCTACAACAAATCTAGGCCCCATGCTAATAAAAAATAGTTGTATTTCCATCTCATCTTTAGCTTCTTTGTCTCCATAAAAAAGCGACTGTGAATCAGGAAATATTTCATCTCGTGAGCACTGGTTCAAAAGTGGTGGCCCACATAATAAAGGGTTTCCCATGTAGATGGATGAATCAATATTGATAATATCAAGTTGGTTGCTAGATGAAATTCTTCCTGAAAGGTTGTTGTGTGACAAATTCAAGTTACTTAAAAAAGTCAAGTTTGAGAAGCTATGTGGAATCGCTCCTGAAAGCTGGTTCCATGAGAGATCTAGAGATTCTATACGTTGCAAGTCATTAATATCTTCTGGGATTGTTCCTCGCAACCGGTTTCTTGATAAATTCAAACTTTGCAATCCAAAAAGATGAGTAATTTCTTTTAGGGATTTTTCCATATAGATCATTGCCTTATAGATTTATATTTATCACGAGTGAAAGTGTACGGCTATATTCATATTGAACTCCTTTCCAAAATACCCAAATTTCTCTACACCACTGAATTGACCACCATTGTCAATTATTACATTTGTCATGTTAGCTACCATCATAGCACTGAAGTTACCAAAATACTCGGGTATTGTTCCTGACAGATTTTTTGAGAATGGTCCAATACTTGAAGTTCAGAAAGAAGTGACAGATGTGGAGGAAGGCTACCATGAAACTTATTAGATCATAGGATGAGGAATTTTAGAAATGACAATCTTTCACCAATCCATTCTGGTATCTTTCCCGAGAAACCATTTTCTTCGAGATCAAGTGTCTTCATTCTTGTGCAGTTCTTCATGGACGAAGGGAGCCCTCTTGAAAGCTTATTTTTTCTTAAGTGCAATGAACTAAGCTAGGACAAATGACTTACTGAGCTTGGAATACCTCCAGACAGACCATTATTATCCAAAATTAATGTATTCAAAGATTTCAAATCCCCTAAACACCGAGGAATTTCATGTGTCAATTGATTATTTGAGAAATCTAAATATGTTAAAGTCTTCATCTGGCATGTTGGCAGGGGAATGCTACCCTTCAAGTGATTGGAAGAAAGTGATAGATACAACAGATTAATCTATTATTTTTCCTATATTACTATTGATGATGGAACCAAAAATTGAGTTGCTGGAGAGATCTAGATAAATAATATTTGATGGTAAAATCTGAAAAATGTTAGAGATGGTATCAGAAATGCTTGCATTTGACAGTGACAAATTGGGCCCTAATTTGCAATCATCCATTAAGAAATCTGTCAATTGAAATGTAGGAACCCAATTGGAGATCACATTGAAAACTAATGAAGTTGAAGAGATGTATAACGTTTTCAATTTTATGAGATGGGAAAAGTGAGCTTCTGTTAGAATACATTTAAAAGAATTATTAAAAAAGGATAAATACTCTAGATTTGAAAGTTGCCCAAGGCTTTCATGAATGGACCCCCTTCTGTTAGAATACATTTAAAAGAATTATTAAAAAAGGATAAATACTCTAGATTTGAAAGTTGCCCAAGGCTTTCAGGAATGGACCCATTCAATTTATTACTATGAAGAGCTAGGTCATTCAAAGATGACAATCTTCCTAGAGATGGAGGAATTGGACCGAAAAGAGAATTTCGATGCAGATGCAATTTTATCAATGACGACAATCTTCCAAGAGATGGAGGAATTGGACTGGAGAGAAAGTTATTAGAAAGAGACAATTTTCTCAAAGAAGACAATCTTCCAAGAGATGGAGGAATTGGACCGGAGAGAGTTATTAGAAAGAGACGATTTTCTCAAGGAAGACAATCTTCCAAGAGATGCAGGAATTGGACCGGACAAAGAGTTATAAAAAATAGACAATTCTCTCAAAGAAGACAATCTTCCAAGAGATGGAGGAATTGGATCGGAAAGAGACTTATCAGAAAGATACAATTCTCTAAAGGAAGACAATTTTCCAAGAGATGGAGGAATTGGACCGGAAAGAGAGTTATAAAAGAGAGAGAGAGACTTCAGATTAATGAATTGGCCCAACCAATCAGAAAGATGCCCACTGAGTCCATTGCCTCCCAAATACATTCCTCCAAATTACTCTTAATGCATCGTTTAAAAGACTCTTTGAATATGTGTTTTTCTCCATTGAAATTATTCCACTACAAGTTCAAGGTCTGTAGGTTGCAAAGATTCCCTAGGGCAGTTGGAATGGGATATGAGAAATCATTGGAATTAAGATCAAGTGACACCAATCTGCTATTATTAAACACCCAAGTAGGGATCTGAGGACCAAGCCTGTTTTCAGAAAGATCAAGGGTAGAAAGAGATGTCAAATTCACATGAGGAAGAGATGGAGAAATGTTGGGAAGCTGGCAAGAGGACAAACGTAAGTTCAAAATAGAAGTATTTATTGATAGTTGCCAATCAGCTACCGTATTGAGGTTCACCGATCCCATGTGAAGGTACTGCAAAGAAGAGAGGCCAAAGAGCCAATCAAGTCTATCCACATGCAAATCATAATCTGGAATGAGTAAATGGTAAGAAGCATCATCACTCAAATTTACCCAAATAACTCAAGGTAGAGAGATTTCCTAGCTCGTGTGGAACCCTTCCACCAAAGCCCGAGGAAGAGAGGTAAAGGTATCTCAAATTCTTGAATGAACCAATGAATTTTGGGATGACTCCTCCTCCAAAGGAATTGATGCTTAGGTCCAAGTGTTTCAAATATTTCAACTCAAGCAAAGACGGATTTATCTCACCAGATATGCATGATCTATTGAATGCTGCTTCAAGATCACTGATTGTTGCACTTGATGAGGAAGATTGAATTTCGGGTGGACCTCGTAGGATGAGCTTCACGACATGCCCTGTTTTGTTGCTGCGGTGAATGCCTGCCCACCTATAGCAATCGTCTCCCACCCAAGAAGAGAGTCGGTTACTAGGGTCCTTGAGACATAGCTTGTTTGAAGTGAATAAGTGCTTGTGTCTCTCTTTCCAAACAACCACTAGTACTGGTTGTTGTTGTTGGATTTGGCTCAAAAGGTCCATTGGGCCTTGATGGATAGTTTTCTTGGGCCCAAGTAAACTAGGGCTAGTTATTTATATATACTCTCTAGGGTTATTCTTTGTAAGTTACATCACACAAAAAGCAGAAAGCAAGTAAGGGAAAACAAGAAAGCATTGTAAGGGGAGAGACTGTGAGAGTAAGATTGAGATCTATTTGGGAGAGAGTAGGCTAAGAGTTGTATATCCATGTAACGAGTTGCCCAATTTCTTGCATAGTGAAATGGAGTGGAATGCTCATAGCTCGTGGACGTAGTCAATTGCCGAACCACATAAATCTCTTGTCTTGTGTGCTTGTGATTGATTACGCGTGATTTACCCTAGTTAATTTCCTAACAATGGGTATCAGAGCGAGGTTAGGGTTTTCCTAGTGCTAGGCTTGTATCGCGTGATCAACGACAGAGATCAATAGATCGGATCACACAAGGGCATCAGTTCTTGCCGGAATCTGCAGATTCAATCAGTGCCAAATTCTGTCCGTGTAATCCAGACACAACAGAGGTTTGAATTTTGGCCGGCCGCAGAGTACAGTAGGAAGAAGACCTGCGTGTTTCAATCCCGGAGTTGTAGAAATTATGGCAGAGAAGAAGAGGATCCGAACCTTAGCGCTGCCACCGTCGCCGGAGAAGACAGCCCAGACCCGGACTGCCTTCATTGTGCGCAGAACCCAACCATGCAGAACGCTGCTGTTACCTTTGCGCAGCACGTTGTCAAGCCTCACGTCGCCGGAGATCACGGTGCCACGTCTCAGTCACCGCTGGAATCAGAGAAGCGCACGCAGTTATCCGCCCTGCCATCGCTGCTAGGCAGCAGTTCTGCCCTTGCGTTCAGGTTCAGTTGCAGAACCCATTCGAAGAAGAAGACAGACCCAATTGGGTCAGTTTCCAGGCCAGGTCAACTTCGGGTCAGGTCCGACCCATCCGCAGCAGGAAGCCCAGCGCATCAGCAGCCAGCAGGGCTGACGTCAGCAGACGCCAGCAGTACGGTCAAACCAGCAAAGTTGACCAGATTGACGGTCAAAATTCAATCACAGTTTTCGGGGCCATCTGGACTCCGATTTGGGCTCCGTTTCTTCCGACAAATTCACGTCGACGAGATCTACGAAGTTAACGGAATGGATTGATCGTTTGAAGTTCTGAAAAAGGGACAGATTTCAGACATAAAAATATCTTGATTCAACAAGAAATCAAAGTAGCATTGCTTGGCAAGGAAAAGAAGCCTGCAAAGATGAATGATGATGAGTGGGCGGATATCGATGAGCTCTATTAAGCAGTACCTCTCTGACGAAGTTATGTTCAACGTGGAAGAGGAACCTGCAAAGGACCTATGGGAAAAGCTCGAGAAGCTGTACATGGGTAAGAATCTGACAAACAAGCTACATCTGAAGAAACAGTTGTATGGGTTGAAGATGGAGGAAGGATGTGATCTGATGGAGCACATGAACACTTTAAATAGGATGATCAGTGATTTGTTGAGGCTCGATATGAAATTCGATGGAGAAGACAAATCCCTATTATTGTTGAATTCTCTCTCTGACCCATATGAGCACTTTGTGACTACCCTGCTATATGGAAAGGAGACACTCAATTTTGAGGAGGTTACTCAAGATATCATCTCCAATGCTACCAGAAGAAAGTCTAGCAAAGGTAATTCACATGCAGAGGGACTCCTAGTAAAGGAAGGCTCGCATAACCGTGGCAGGTCCAAGGATAGGGGTAAGTCAAGAAGAAACATCTCTAGATCAAAGTCCTAAAGCAAGAAAGACTCAAAATGCTTTCATTGCGGGATGAAAGGGCACTAGAAGAAAAATTGCCGGCATTACAAGGCGGGCAAAGATGAGAAGAATAAAGATGGGGACAAATCAAATAGCAGTGACTCTGCCAGCGTTGCCTCAGAAAAGGAAGTGAAACTCCTATCGGTCTCGCAAGGTAACAATCTATCTGATACATGGATTTTAGATTCCGGTTGTACATATCATATGTGCCCTAATTGTGAATGGTTTGATACTTATGAGCCATGTGATGGTGGTAGTGTTCTAATGGGTAATGATGCTGCATGTAAAACCATTGGAATGGGAACCATAAAAATCAGAATGGCAGATGGAGTTGTTAGAACTTTGGGTGCCGTGAGACATGTTCCCTCACTCAAGAAGAATCTAATATCCTTAGGCATGCTAGAATCCAAAGGCTGTTCATTCAGTGCAAAGGGTGGTTTGCTTAAAGTGAGTAAAGGTATTCTGGTATTAATGAAAGGTACCAGAGTGGCTAACAACCTTTACAAATTGATGGGAAACACAGTTGTAAGTGGAATTGCAGTCTCCACGGAAGAAAAAAACAGCGTTGATGAGTCTCAGTTATGGCATATGCGGCTAGGGCATATGAGTGAGAAGGGCATGTTAGAACACTTCATAAAAGATAGTCGTTGAAGGGTGTGAAAACATGCAAGCTGGATTTTTGCAAATTCTGTGTTTATGGCAAGTAGACGAAAGTGTATTTTAAATCGCAGGAAAAGATTGTAGAAGTAAATGCATTCTTGACTACATTCACTCAGATGTGTGGGGACCATCTCCGGTTAAGTAAAAAGGTGGAGCTGAATACTTTGTGATTTTTATTGACGACTTTTCAAGGAAAGTTTGGGTTTACTTCATAAAACACAAGTCTGAGGTCTTTGACAAGTTTAAAGAGTGGAAGGCAAAAGTTGAAAATCAAACAGGAAGAAAAGTCAAGTATCTGAGATCAGATAATGGGGGTGAATACAAAAGTCACAGGTTTCTACAATTCTACAAGGATGAAGGCATCACAAGACTCTTTACAGTTCCAAAGACTCCTCAGCAAAATAGAGTTTCAGAAAGAACGAACAGGACTCTTTTGGAAAGAGCAAGGAGCATGAGACTACATGCAGGGTTGACTAAAAGCTTTTGGGAAGAAGCAGTTAATCACGCATGCTATGTGGTTAATCGGTCACCATCAGCAGCTTTCGATTGCAAAGTTACAGAAGAAGTCTGGACAGGTAAAGAAGTTTATTATTCCACACTCAAGTTATTCGAATGTCCAGCATACGCATACATTCCCAGTGATGAGAGATCCAAGCTAGATTTCATGTCACTTAAATGCATATTCCTCGGATTCGAGAAGGGAGTGAAAGGGTACAAGCTATGGGATCCAATAAACATGAAAAAGATCATCAACAGAGATGTAGTGTTTGATGAAAAGTCTATGCTGAACAGGGAACAAGATGGTGAAGTCAAAGGGCACAGTGCTAAAATGGCAGTTATTGAAATAATTCCTCTTACAGACAATAAAGGGTAAGAAATCAATGCAGAGTCAAATAGAGGCCAGAACATCTGGTGGAGAGGAAGAAGTTGAGATTCAGCAGGAACCCATAAGTCTAGCACAGGGAAGAGCAAAGATAAGCATCAAACCACCTCAAAAGGTTTGGATGGGATGAAGATGAAGTCCAATTTGCTCTTATCACCAGTAATGGTGATCCAACCACACTCTAAGAAGCTATGAAAAGCAGTGAAAGGGAAGGTTGGATGGGTGCTATGATGGATGAGATGGAATCTCTCGAAAAGAACTCCGTCTGGGAGTTAGTTCCAAAACCCAAAGATAGAAAATAAGTTGGCTGCAAATGGGTGTTTCGAAAGAAGGAAGTCCTACATGAAAACGAAACACCAAGGTTCAAGGCACGTCTAGTAGCAAAGGGGTACTCACAGAAAGAAAGGGTTGACTATGATGAGATCTTTTCCCCAGTTGTAAAGCACACATCTATCACGGTGTTGTTGGCATTAGTAGCACAGTTCAATATGGAGCTTGAACAGTTAGATGTAAAGACAGCTTTCCTTCATGGTGAGTTGGATGAAACAATTTACATGGAGTAACCTGAAGGATTTAGAGAAGCCGGAAAAGAAGACTATGTACTGCAAATTGAAGAGATCATTGTACGGGCTGAAACAATCACCAAGGCAATGGTACAAGCGCTTCGACTCCTACATGTTGTAGATTGGCTACTATCGATGTGAGTATGAACATTGTGTTTACTTTAAAGTGCATGATGATAATTCATTTATTATGTTGCTACTCTATGTGGATGATATGCTTATTGCATGTAAGAACATGCCAAAAATAAAAGAACTGAAATCTTAGTTGAAAAAGGAGTTTGATATGAAAGACCTTGGGTCAGCCACAAAAATATTGGGTATGGAAATAAGGAGGGACAGAAAGGCTGGAAAGCTGTGGTTATCATAAAAGAAATACATCTCAAAAGTACTTGAGAAGTCTAACATACAGAATGCCAAGGCCGTGTCTACTCCATTACAGGTCACTTCAGTTTAAGTGCCAGTCAATGTCCAAGTACGGACGATGAAATTGAAGACATGTTCAAGATACCGTATGCTAATGTGGTGGGATGTTTGATGTATGCTATGGTTTGCACAAGACCAGATATTGCTCAAGCAGTCAGTGTGGTGAGTAAGTACATGGCGAATCCAGGGAAAGTGCATTGGAATGCAGTAAAGTGGATTCTGAGATACTTGAAAGGCACCAAAGACTTGGGAATATTGTTTGAAAGAAAACAGGGGCCAGAAAGTGTAGTGGGGTATGTAGATTCTGATTTTGCAGGGGATCTGGACAAAAAAAAAATCCACCACAGGCTATGTTTACACATTAGCAAGCGGACAGAAAAGCTGGAGATCGGTGCTTCAGTCTACAACAACATTATCCACTACAGAGGCAGAATACATGGCACTTACAGAGGCTTCTAAGGAAGCAATCTGGTTAAGAGGTTTGGTGAATGAAATCGGGATTAAGCAAGAATCAATCTCGATACATTGTGACAGTCAAAGCGCCATATGTCTGGCGAAGAATCAGGTATATCATGCCAGGACAAAGCACATTGCTGTTATGTATCACAGGATTCGAGATTGGGGTGCTACAGGTGAGATCTCCGTTGAGAAGATTCACACAGATGAGAATGCATCTGATATGCTCACCAAGCCAGTCACTACGGAGAAGTTCAGGCATTGCTTGGACTTGCTCAATCTCTCCACTTGTTAGAGATTGAAGGTGCACTTCATCTTCAATGAGGTGCATATATGATGGGAGAGCTTTCCCACACAGTACGGGTATTATAAACACAGCACAACAATTCTTCAACAGGTCGGACATTTTTCGCCAAGGTGGAGATTGTTGGATTTGGCTCAAAAGGTCCATTGGGCCTTGATGGATAACTTACTTGGGGCCCAAGTAAACTAGGGCTAGTTCTTTATATATACTCTCTAGTCTCTAGGGTTATTCTTTGTAAGTTACATCACACAAAAAGCAGAAAGCAAGCAAGGGAAAACAAGAGAGCATTGTAAGGGTAGAGACTGTGAGAGCAAGATTGAGATCTATTGGGGGAG
This sequence comes from Litsea cubeba, assembly GCA_012931725.1. Taxonomy (NCBI): domain Eukaryota; kingdom Viridiplantae; phylum Streptophyta; class Magnoliopsida; order Laurales; family Lauraceae; genus Litsea; species Litsea cubeba. Next base: position 52,223,952 of record CM022954.1, read on the forward strand.
AGAGTGGGCTAAGAGTTAGAGGTATATCCTTATAATGAGTTGCTCAATTTACTGCATAGTGAAATCGAGCGGAACGCTCATAGCTCTGTGGACGTAGGCAATTGCCAAACCACGTAAATCTCTTTTGTCTTGTGTGCTTGTGATTGATTACACGTGATTTACCCTAGTTAATTTCCTAACAGTTGTGTCTACAACACAGGGATTAAAATTCAAGGATCCAATGCATAGGATTAGAAACCCAACCCAAAAATGAAGAAGAAATGAGATTGACTTTGAAAGAAACATGATTGATCAGTACTCGGAAGAAAAAGCGCAATGATTAATGAAAAATGTATATCAGCTCAATTTAAAAGAAAAAGCGCTAATTGGGCCATAATTATTTAATAAGAGGCGTGGAATCTTAATGGTTTTTATCAAGCATACATGGGACAAGTGCCATTTTGCGTAAAATATGAATAGAATTTTAAAAATCCATAGTATGCAGTTGCCATTTGCATCTTGAAAGAAGTTGCTGGTCCCAGATGGGTGTCGGAACCGAACTCGCCGAGAACCTTGTGCGTTCCGGTGTGAGGTAGACCTGCGAACTCACTGCGAATGCTCTCAGATCTTCTGGATGATCAACCATCCGGATTCTACCTCTCCTGGAATCCCACATCTCCTGACCAGCGTGAGAATTCTGCCAACTGAGAGTCTGAACTTGATCCAAACTCTACCACTAAGAGTTTGATCCTTATCTGACTCAACCAGATCAAGACTTGTTGGGAGTTCATCCGCGGCACACCGCCGGGCTCGCTCGATCTGGCGTAGGCCCGATGGCAGTCGGGCCACACAATTTTCCTAACATCAGACCCTTGGAACCTTAGACCAGACGAGCCTCCGTGCGCTCTAATAGTGAGAAACGGCGCGGAAACGGCACACAAAGCCATAGCAGTTGAGATCTCCAAGCGAAGAGGAAGAAGAAACGCACGTTTGCCTAAAAAATGAGGCCTTTTGGGTATAACCCAAGAACAAATCCATGAGGGCTTAGGCCCAAAGTGGACAATATCGTATCAATGTGGAGTTTGTGGTGGTCCACTGTCCTAACAAGTGGTATCAGAGCCCAGGCCCAGACTTAACCCGGAGAATCCTCAGATTGCCAAACAAAAGGTGGTGGGCCCAGTGATGCGCAGGAAAAGCGCAGTACTCACGATTGGTGGATCCGTGGTGAAGCTCTCGAGTTGGCTCTTCTCGATGGAGTGGACGGATGGATGATCGTTTGAGGGGAGGCCCGATAAAATATCCAAAGAGATATGGTTCTTTGTTTGAGGGGAGGATTGTTGGGGATGTGCAACCAAAGTCCCACATCGGCTAGAATTGGGAAAGATCATGGGCATATAAGTTGGACTAAGTACTCCATTGGTATGAGGCCTTTTGGGTAGAACCCAAGAACAAATCCATGAGGGCTTAGGCCCAAAGTGGACAATATCATATCAATGTGGAGTTTGTGGTGGTCCTTTTCCAATTTTAGGTAAAAGTCCATCCCTAACCATTCTAATTATTCTGTTCTTGTTAATGTGGAATACCCTACATGTGAACCATGTCTAAGTGGGAAAATGGTCAAGAAACCATTCGCAAAGGGAACTAGAAATGCAGAATTGCTAGACCTGATTCACACAGATATATGTGGTCCCTTAAATGTTCATACTAGGATGGGGGACGTGTATTTCATTACCTTCATTGATGACTTCAGCAGATATGGTTATATCTACTTGATTAAACATAAACATAAAGCATATAAGTTGGACTAAGTACTCCATTGATATGATATTGTCCACTTTGGGCCTAAGCCCTCATGGATTTGTTCTTGGGTTCTACCCAAAAGGCCTCATACCAATGGAGTACTTAGTCCAACTTATATGTACTCCATTGGTATGAGGCCTTTTGGGTAGAACCCAAGAACAAATCCATGAGGGCTTAGGCCCAAAGCGGACAATATCATATCAATGTGGAGTTTGTGGTGGTCCACTGACCTAACAAGTGGTATCAGAGCCGACTCTCGACTAGTTCGAGTGTGGGTCCCCTGCCGTGGTCTGGTGCAAGTAGGCGGGTTTCCATGTGGGCGGGCCAAGAGGACTGGCAGGCTACGGGGCTGGCAGGCTACTGCACAGGGACGTGCAGCCCTAAGGGGGGTGGAATGTGACGCCCCGGAGTCCCACATCGACTATAGAGAGGAAAGTGATTCGGATTATATGTAGATCTCACACCCTTACCTTGCATGAGGCCCGGTAAAAATATCGTATCAATGTGGAGTTTTGTGGTGGTCCACTGTCCTATCCTTAAACAAAGGACCATATCTCTCTTTGTAACGCCCTGTCATATACCCATGCATGATATTGTCCGCTTTGGCCCACTGGCCTCACGGTTTTGTTTCTGATGGGCCTCAACCCATCAAAAGGCCTCATACCAATGGAGTACTTAGTCCAACTTATATTGTAACACCCTTTTTCTTTTGTTGCCTCTTAGCTTTCCCTTTGCCTTTATTCTTCCGTTTCCCATAGTAGCCATCGGGCCACTAGCAGAATTGGTTTGGGCAAGCAAAGCAGTAGGCACAACACCATGGGCAGCCTGCCTTTGTCCTTCAGCAATTAATTCAGCCTCAATATCTTTAACAGTCAGTGTTTTCTGGAGGCTTAAGGTCTGAGAAACATTCTCCCACGAAGGCGGGAGACTTTGCAACACATACAATCTCTGCAACTCCTGGTCCATATCCCTTCCCAAAGCAATCAAATTCCTCAATCTTATATTCATCTAGTCAATGTGGTCATTGATCGAGGTTCCTTCAGGCATTTTATAATTGACATAATTTGAGAATGCCTCCATAAGGTGGGACACAGTGGATGCATCGTATTTCACAATTTTGGGTATAACTCAAGAACAAATCCATGAGGACTTAGGCCCAAAGTGGACAATATCGTATCAATGTGGAGTTTGTGGTGGTCCACTGTCCTTTTGTTTGGCAATCTGAGGATTCTCCGGGCTAAGTCTGGGCCTAGGCTCTGATACCACTTGTAACGCCCTGTCATATACCCATGCATGATATTGTCCACTTTGGGCCTAAGCCGTCATGGATTTGTTCTTGGGTTCTACCCAAAAGGCCTCATACCAATGGAGTACTTAGTCCAACTTATATAGGACAGTGGGCCACCACAAACTCCACATTGATACGATATTGTCCACTTTGGGCCTAAGCCCTCATGGATTTGTTCTTGGGTTATACCCAAAACATCTTACTCATGGTTGCTTCTTTCTGAGCCACTCTGGGAATGTAGGATCCACGATGGTCTAGTCCGCCGCTCTCTAGAAATGCCACCAAATATGTCTCGTCTTTGGCCGTGCGTGATACATGAGTATGGAGTCTGTAGCGTGTAAACTCTGTACCTTACACTTTAACTTGAGAAATATATGTGCCTTGGGACCCAAATATCTTAGGTGAATCCAACCCCAATAAGATGCAACTTTACCAATCACATATTCTACAGACCATATAAATATACTTTCACAGTTTCACATTCACCAGAAAAAGAAAAATAAAATAAAAAATAAAAAAACTCTGAAGAGGGAGGCAATCACTATGGTTGCCAAAACACGTCCCTGTTGCCCAGGTGACTTGTTCAGTCCCGCTGATGGCCTGCCAACCTTTTTCACAATTAATGAGGCAGGCCCCACGCGCCCAATACACATGTCCCTGCTGCCCATGTGACTGTTCAGTCAACCACAACTGAAGAGGCAAGCATTCACCGAGTTGCCAGGCAGCAGATACGAGTGGCCACCACATACACTAGTATCCACTCATATTAATATTTTACAATCTGTTTTTTAATATTCAAGAAATTTATCTTCTAATTTTTATGAAAATATTTTTTTTGAAGGATGAATCAAATGATTAGTTGGAGAGTATCGTAGCAACGAAGGAGAACTTGAGTGTAATTTGCATCATGCATAAGAATGGTAGAAATGACCTCCTTTTATAGGCCTTTGGTGGGCATGTGGAGAGTTTATGAACATTTAATGCATTGAATGCATTAATGTTCCATGATGGAGGGAGTTACACATTTTGAATTAATTATTTTGTAACTCATTTTTCTTGATGTTTGATTGGTTGTTGGAGAATAATGGGCCATTATTTACATTGATTCTTCATAATTAGAGGAGTTATATGGTTTAATATCATAATTGCTTTGACTTATAACTCCCATTTTCTTGGATTTTGATTGGGCCGTCCCTGATTATGTGCAATTAACCACATTAATTTGTCATAAAAATGGGTCATTAATCGTATTAAGTGGCCGCCGAAGTGCTTGAAAAGTCACGGGTCATGCCATGACTTTTGAAATTCTACGCGCTGCGTAGGAACCCTTGATCGCCGACAAATTTCTCACTTCAACGGTTGTCAGTTGATCATGCAATTTCAGACATTGATTGTTGTCGGTGGGCCAATACCATATGTCATGTCGATTTCTTGATCGGTCAGGCATAAAATATGCTTTCTTTTTGTTTTTTTGGCGCGTCCTTCTAAAGTCGTCTTAGTACGATTGACGCAAGTGCTGGTATGGTATGCTGACGCAGGCGGCGATGACAGCAGACTGCTGACGTAGACAGGGAGATCTTTTAACCGTCAAAACTTCACACTGCGATATCTTGCGACAGGAAGACGATCCAGTGGTTCAAAAAAAATGGTGATGTAGGGGGATGGATTTTTGGGCCAGCCCGGGATCGTCGGGCCCCCCACAGGGCCTATTGTATACACTTCCGGTCGGAGCAGATCACGTACCCTATGCATGCGTTTGTCCCGGGGAGGATTTCCAGCCCCAGGGGCCTCCCCAGGTTTCGAACCCGAGATCTCTCACTTAAGGTATAATCTGGGTGAATCCTGGTACCACTTGAGCTAGTGGTACCAGGTTTCACCCAGATTATACCTTAAGTGAGAGATCTCGGGTTCGAAACCTGGGGAGGCCCCCCTGGGGCTAGAAAAATCCTCCTCGGGCCTACAAGTGATATTTCTCCTTTAACGGTTAGTGATATCTGAACCTCTTTTCTTTTAATTCAATAAAAATATCTTCCAAATCAGCATTGCATGTCAGTAATTTAAAATATTTCTTTTCAAAGTAAAACAAAAAAGTTAGAAAGAAATATTAACAACAATAATTTTATAAATTAAAAAAAATGTTTCAAAGCAAAGAAAAAAATAGGACAACCATATTCCTTTCTTTTTCATAGATTATCATAATTGCAATCATGCTTCCAATTCCCATATCAATGTTTGTGTTGGAATCATTATCTGGACAATCTGGGCACCAACTCACACACCCATGTCCAAACAAGAAAGTTAATCACAAATTTTAAATTTAGTTGGTCCAACTGTGGCCATCTCACTAATTTGAATAATAATTTAATATTTGATCACTATAATGGTACTAGAACTAACAAGAGGCTTGGATTTTCCAAATATGGCCCTCACCCATGATTTATTTAGGGTGCTGTAGCTGCATGGTAGTTCTGCCCATACCATCTTGGCAAGCTAGTCTCATGGTTTTTTTTTTTAAATACTATAATCTAACTTGTCATTAGCAGAGATGGTCCACACCCTCATATAGGGTGTACTGTGCATGCAATTGATGGTTGTTGCTCTTTTTCAATGAAAATTTACTTTCCCCTTTGACATTGACATTGTATTTCTGTATTAAAAAAATGGAATTCATCCCTCACGTTTGAGCTGCATCTAATTAAATGTCACGTGATGGGATTGGAATTGTGGTGCACCTATTAATTTGAGTGGTGCTATGAGCGCCAAGAGGCAATCACTGGGTTGCCAGGCCGCAGGCCCCACGCGCTCAATACACATATCCCTGCTGCCTGCTGCCCATGTGACCTGTTCAGTCAACCACAGAATGATAATGGCCTGCTGTTAGCCCCTAAAATGGTCGCAATGCGTTGGTGCGCAGGTGACGTGCAGTCGTCGTGCTTTGATCGTCATGCAGGTGCTGCGAGAACAGTGCGAGGCTCACCAGAATTATTTGTGCATAGTGCTGCACGTGGAGTGTGCAGTCGTCGTGTACGTTGCTGTGTTCGTCCTGCAGGTGTGCAAGAACACTGCGAGGCTCACCACAGTTTCTATATGCACTGTGCTGCAGGCAACGTGTACTGTGCTTGTCGCGCAGGTGCTACGAGAACACTGTGAGGCTCATTCTAGTCTGTCTGTGCACGTCGTGCAGGAACTACGTGCGGCAGAATTTAGCCTCTCGACCAACCATGGACTTTTTGAGTCTAAATGCATAAGTAATGCATTGAATGGTCCTTAAACATGCTGAACTATCATTGTGCAAAAGGATTTGTACATTGGAGTCCGGGAAGTGGCCGAAAGTCTCAATCCGTCGATTTCGGACGTTTATACCCAGGAGGTGAGAAACAATGGTCGGCACCAAACTCTACTATGTTGAAGTTATGCCTGTTGGGTGAGAAAACGGACGGTGGGCACTGTTAGCACCCGGTATGCATGGAAAACTATAGGAATGGCCTTGGGGGCCTTGGTTGAGTGTTGCTTGGGCTGTGGTTGAGAATTTGGTGCGTGGGGCCCACACCCTCATGCCTGGGCCTGGTGGCCCAAACAGAGATGCTGGCGTGCTAGATTCGTGCATGGGGTTTATTCCCCTTGTGCTGGGGCTGGTGTAGCCCATGTGGAAGACACAGTTGGTGCTGTGTGGCATGCCTTTTCACTTAGACAGTTGCTGGTTGGTTTGGAATGACGTGGCAGCCACTTGGGTGGGTGGTTTGAGAAACTGCCATGGCAGTTTGGTCTGGAAAGTGTGTTGGACATGTGAAGGACTACTTGGACCAACAAAAGCATGAAAGGTGGCATGCAACTGCTCAGACAAACTGCCCCTTTGAGGGTTATTTCCAGCAAGAGAGTGGCAACTGTTGGAGAGGCCAAGTGGCAGGCAGTTAGCCTTGGTGGCACTGTCTGATTGGCCAGAGACTTGTTTAAATAGGACTGTATGGTTGCAGATCCGAATGAGACAGGGGTAGACAAGGAGAGACAGGGAGTAGTCTCAAATTGTAGTCTTAGAACAGAAACTAAGACAGAGAAAGGAGTTTTGCCTTTAATCTCAGGCGGGGCTTCAGGGTTCAGGCAGAGATTCAAGAGGGATCTCTGCATGAGAGTATTACAGAGAGTTATGAGTGGTGATTCTTTGTAAGGGCTCGTCCCACAGTTTTGATTAATAAGAGAGGGCTGGTGCCAAATTAATCAGGTGATCTGTATTTGCATTGTGTTGTCTGCAATTGTCTCCTTCCCATTTCCTTAAGTGCTGTTTGTATGTGTGTTTGTTGGTTGGCTGGTTAAGAGATTGGTGTCCTTAACGCCGCACGGCAGAGATTTTTAGGCGAAAAATCTACCCCGTGACACCTGCCAACCTTTTTCACAACAATTGAGGTATAAAAAGGAGGAGGACTTCTTTGTGAGTCACTGTGGTTTGACGTGGGGTGGGAATGTAGGATCCACGTTGGTTTAGTCCACAGCGCTCTAGAAATACCACCAAATATGTCTCGTCTTTGGCCGTGATACTGGAGTCTGTAGAGTGTAGACTCTGTACCCTCACACTTTTAACTTGAGAAATATATGTGCTTTGGGATTGGGACCCAAATATCATTACGAAGTTAACACTAGATCACGGCCCAAGTCGCTTTGGGCCAAATAAAAACTTCATGTGTGGAAAAAATGTTACAATTACTCCTATGGGACCGTCTGCATGTAGTAGGCCCCATCCGTCCAAATGGAGAAAATTCCCCATGGAAGAAAATATCTTTTTCTCTTGTTGACTTGTGTGTGTTCATTATAAGCCCAAGTCATCCCTGTGGAAAGTTTGGCACCAATGGACCATGGCTGCTACTTGACTGGTGGTGACTTGGGATTTTACATACTAACCCTGAGCTCCCCGTGGGCTCCACTCTGGAAAAAGGTTTATCTAAAGAAAATCCAGGTTTGAAGTTCATGGCCCAAGCTACGAAGGCCCGGCTCGATCCCAACTATGGGTGGATGGTCCTGCAAACAAAACCCAGGTTTGGAAGTTCATAGTGATATTTGGCACATAGTCGCATACTTTCAACTAAAGTGTACACTATATCGACAAATTAGGCAATGTCTAATCTTCGGTTGCAGTTCAAATTGGGCTCTAATTTGAGAATATATTGATTGATACTTAGACATACGTATGAAACCAAGGTGCCAACACCAATCAATCAGGAGGGTGTTTAGAAATTCAATGTTTTATATGTAGGAATCGGCTTTTTATGTGGCAGTTTATGGGTCAAAGTATTGAGGCCCAGACCCAATCTAGGCATTGACTGGGTTGTGTTTGAGCTATGCTTTGTAATTGCAGGTGCATATGCTTGGATAGAGAATGATACCCTGACACATGAGAGGACTGACAGGCTAAATGTCTGATAGAGGTGACTTAGAAAGTGAGACTCGTGGAGGACAGTAATAAACAAATACGTGTGAAAAAAGTTGGGTCATCGTGGAAAATCCTATACAGTGGATTGCTATGTTTGAGCTTGCTGGTCAAGGGTCAAGACAGCGAGCGATTACAGCGAGCGATTACAGAGAATAATGATTGGCTAAGACCATAACCTCCTGGTGGAAGAAGATTAGGCAGTCATGGACCATCACTGTCACTAACCTGGAGGGCACGTTTGTATAAAGGCAACTTCCATGAAAATATTAAATTGCCACATCAGCAAATTCTATGATTTTTAAATACTTCGAAAACGATATTATGAAGAAGTTAGAAACTCAAGTTTGATGTAAAAAGTTTTTCCTCGATGAAGTGGTGCTAATGTTGTTTGGTAGCTGTAGATTTGTTTAGGGCACGTTTGTATACACACCCTTTCCACGGAAAGGAGAAATTCCCATGTCAGCAAATTCCATAGAAATGGAAACCTTGGAAAAGGATTTTCATAGAATTTAGAAACTCATGTATGGTGCAAATTTTTTTCCTCATTGAATTAGTGCTAATGTTGTTTGGTGCGGCTGTGGATTCCTTATAGAAAATGAAATTTTCTTATTGGGTGAAATAATTTTTTATAGAAAAATAATATAACATGTATATTATTTATTCAACATCAAGTAATAATTTATTTAAAGAAATAAAAAATGTAAGAGTTGTAAGGTCTTGGGTTGAAATGGACAAGAGTGAGGAAAAGTGGGAGAAGTTTTCCGAAAAATCCATTTCTCATACCCCCCAATAGGAAACATATTTCCACCATTATCAAGGAAAATGCTTACGAGGCAGGAAAGCGTCGTTTCCGTGGAATTGTTCCGCACAAAACGCCTGAAAAATGGGTTTTTTCGTGGAAAACGATCCACTTTTCCTCGGAAAAGTATTACATAAACACGCCCTTAGTGAAATCTACTGAGTGTGTGGGTGGGGTTGGGAGGGGAGGGGGAAGAAAGAGGGTGGTTGGGTGAGTGGGGGTGGGAGTGAGGAAATGGGGGTCAGTTTTATGTGGAAATAGACTTTCCATACCCCCTCATAGGAAATCTATTTCCAGGCCTAAGAAGGAAAAATCTGACATGGCGAAAAAACAGTTCCGGGGAAAACTATCACACCAAACACATGAAATAAGAGTTTTCCGTAGAAAACCACCTTCTTTTCTGTGGAAATGAACTACACAAATGTGCCCAGAATTTTCTTTGCTTGATAATTCCATGACAAGGGGCTTTGATATTTCTTCTTTAATGCCCCCCATTAAGTTAATATTATGGTCCAGATCAAGTACCCAGGCTTGAAAGTCGGGCCCAGGGTCAAATCATTTGCAAGATCTATATGCTCCTTTGTGCTAAATATGTTGGGCCAAGCCAAGCCTTTAGCATACATTCGAGCATGTCAACCTGAACCTGAGAGAAGGGGCCCGGCCCTCAAAAAACCCTTAAAATGAGGGCTTTTATTTCTAAGGAAAAGCCCTAGGGGGCTAGGCTTGGACAATGTTTTTCATGCCCTGGAATTTGAGGACCAGGCTTGGACAGTACTGGCCTGGCCCGTCCCTAGCCCTCTCACTTTTATTTATTTTATATAATATTTATATTTATATATAAAAATATATATTAAAATGCCCTTATCACAGTCACTTAAAAGTAGTAAATGAGGATCTGTGAAGGCAATTTCATACCCACCTACCCATTACAAAATGTCCTAAAGATCTATGTACACATATTTAGTTCATTTCTTCTATATTTAAATATTATTTAAGTTATGTATTGTACTTAATGTATATGCAATAAATGTTGCATGGTTGCTTCTAATCCCTTTCTTCTAGTTTTATCACTTCTTATTTAGGCTTTTTATGTAATTGTTAGTGCAAAAGGGGGCGTACTCCGTGCTAATAAGGATATACTTTTTCCTTTGTAGAGTTACTTGAGATGTGCCATCCAATTCATAGAGGTAGTTTGTATGTGCATCTAACTTTAATAATATGTGGTGATCCAAATATCTTTTTAATTAGATAATTATAACCCAGTTTCTAAAAGTATAAACTAATAGTTATGACTGAAATCCAACAACTCTTAATAGTCAAATCAATATTAAATTGAAAATAATGTCAATTGATAAAAGGTATGTAATTTTAAGTAGTTTGAAGATTTCAAAGATAAGACACTGCTACAATGGTTTCATACGTGGAAACTCTTGCATGTGAAAGGTATAAAATTGATTAGGCTCTTTAGCCACTTTCCTTCCTTAACAAAATAACTAAAACAGTATGTCTAGAACCCAAGTCATCAAAGCACGTATGACTTTGACCGATAAAAAAATTTATAGACAACTTATATTTTTCAAATATTTTCTTAATGGTTCCTTCGCAACTGTGGCTAGACAAAATAACATTCGATGACACTCGTTTCTTTGCAACAATGTGAAAAAAATAATGGTTTTCTTGTTTTTTGGCCCTGAACCCTTGAGGGTGGCGTAACGGCCTAGGTAGTGCAGGCCCTTAAAGGGCTTTTGCCCGCCCAGGCCCGGCCTTGCATATATTGAGGGTAGGGTATCGACAACCCCGGGCCCGGCCCAGCCCTTCGACAGCCCTGCCTAGCATGTTTAAACTTGGGACAGAAAATTGTCCATGTTCCAACTCGCAGGCCAAAAGTAACGTCCCATTTTCAGCCCAGTGCGAGCCTAGCTTGGTCAGACTTGGGATGGCCCACTCCATGAGTTCCCGTAGCCTTAATATGGAGAATGCAAGACTGGTCCCATTATGGGATTTTTCATGGATTGTTGTGCGCCAAGGATTAGGGCCAATTTTTTGCATATGCATTTGTAAAATTTTGAAGATGCAACAAAGTCTATCTCGTCATAACATAATGGTTTGATACATGTAGTAAAGCCCAGTTTCAGGTCCAAAGTTTTGAATATGTTCAGAATTATGACTAGGCTTGACCCTAAATTCTCGGGACACGTATGAGCTTAGCCCAACGGGGCTAGGTGCTGTGACTTTTTTGGGACCATGTAAAAAATATGAATGGCCAGGATCTGGTGAAGTTGGGCACTAGTTGGACCCATGAATAATGTGAACCTAGTGGTTAGCCACTGGACCAACCAGGAGTAACCTCATGATCAGTAAACGGACTTGTGCTGATGGCTCATGCCTCATGGGATAAGTGTGACTACATATATCGTTTGCACATGTGGACCTCTTGGCAAAAAAAAAAAAAAAGCCCATTTTTGGATCATGCCATGGACCCCGCTGCAAATGTTTCTTAGCTAAGAGATGGCTTTCATGGTAAGTGTGCCAGGCTAGACTTCAGACTAGATTGGACTAGACCTGAGAATTAATGGTCTTGGTCTAAGTTTACAACTTCCTTTTAAGGGTTGTCTTGATCAGAACTTGAGACTCAATGGACCTAGAACCGACCCGTTTATTTACCTTAGTCCAAGACAACCCATAGGAAGGTGCAAATTTAGACCTAGACCCAGTAATTTTCAGGTATAGACATATAGTTCAGTCTAGCCTCATGTCTGAACTGGCCCATTAAGTTCATAGGCACTTGAAATATGAATTAAAATCATTATTTACAATGTTTGATTTACGCTAAAGGGACTATAACACTCTAGATATAACCTTAAAGAGTAGCAAATTTTCAAACCCTTAGTAAAACCACTTATACCTCTAAATAGGGCCCCATGGGAAGTGTAGTTTCTGTTTCAAACCCTGATTTCTCTCACATGATACCTCTAAAAGGAATCCCATGGGTTTCCTCTTATTCGGGTGTACACAAACCTTGCCCTTACAGTACCTTATATTTCCTACCAGTCCTTCCGCCTTTAGAATTCTGGCAGGATCTCCGCTGTTAGTTTTTAGAATCCTCTACTTCTTTTTAACTACAAATTCCCAAAGTTCGAATAGGAAATTCCTGAAAGCCCCTTAAATTGTCACGCCCCCAATCGTGAAACCGAGGATTATGCGTGAAATTAGGGCTAATAAAAATATTTCAACATTAATAACAACACATGACCCCAATCATGTCTCATATGGATCGAAGACCATTGTGAGGTACAAACATTTCATTGAATACATAAAATGTATAACGGAAGCTTTATAAATAAAAGTGGTATCTCAAGATGTATAGTTAAGAGGAAATACTGAACTATATGAACTAGAGTTCAAGTTTGAGCTTCCAGTTGATCATGATGAAAACAGGAGGGCGATTAATTTATGTTGGACCATTGGGACGGAATTCAAGCAGAGTTATCGAATACTTTGAGGCACGTATACAGATGTAATTTCTAGTAGTAATTGTTGAATTCTTTACTTGTATTTTATCATGATACAAAAATGATTTCGTTCATTTCGACATAATATCAACGTAGAGTTGAATTGATGTAATAATCATTTGCATAAAATATGTGTTTGAGCTGTTTTCACAGTACCATTATTCTCTCCTATTTCTAGTGTCCTTTTATACATTTTGTATTAGACTATGTTGCTAGCCAGTAATCCCAATACTAATTGGTGATAGGAACTACACAAACAGCTTGGTGTAACCCAAGTTGGGTCTTACTGTGATCTCCACTTCTTTCTTTTGGAGAAGCCATCACCATGTACCAAAGCAATTGGTTATTGATCTTGATTGCTAGTTCTTTTTTTGGCAGGGTATTAATGGGGTACCAAAAATCAAAGACAATCATAATCCAGCGACATGGATGTTAGAAGTTACCTCAGCAGCAGTAGAAACACGTCTTGGTGTAGATTTTGCTTGTATTTACAAGGAATCCTCTCTATATAAGTGAGTGTATGTAGGCACTTGCCTTTTTTTTTCTCCTTCTTGTGGTACCAGTAGTACCCATGATATTGCAGGACTCAAAAAATGAAGAAGAAGAAGATGATACTAAACCCTTTAAATTTTAATTTGGAACTTTGGGTCTATTTGGCCCAACATTTCACTTTAGAGTCAAACCGAATGAGGTCAAGAATAAAATTGACAACTACGGTTGAACGTTATGTTCCTACTTCCAAGGAAAACCAAGGAACTCACATGTATCAAAATTAATAAAAAGATAAAATTACTGCAAATGTGTTTTTCTTTCTTGTGTGATTAGTGGGTGCTTATACATAACCAGCTTATCACAATTTAGTTAGATGTCAGGGACCTCTTTTATTACATTTTATAATAGCAGATAGGCAACCAGTAGTCTGTGAGTTGGTTGTGGTGTACACAAACTGCTCCTTTTTAAGCATCTGGAAGGCATCAAAAGTTGGATAACTACTTTATCAAAGGAAGGGGGGAAAGAAAGAAAGAAAAAGAAAAGTAGTTGGATAGGTAAACGGGTCATTAGTGTGCCTTACCACATTAAATTCACATACTAGTTCATGGCAACAGTGTTAGAATTTTAGTTGGCTAATTCTTTTATCTTGAACAAAACTCAAAGTCCTAATTGAGTTGTATTTTCTATTTCTTTTAGAATAGGACTGTGAAGGAAGCCTTTGGTTTGTGAAGACCTCTTCGGAAGACCTTGATATACTTAAAAGTGTTCCAAAGTAATCAAAAGACCTCAAAAGAGACTTTCTTGGACAAGCTCGTCAGGTACAGTTCCTTAGACAGAACCCAGTCTCGGTATAGCGAGACTGAACCTCTCTATAGCGAGGAGCAGTTCTGTCAATGACAGAATGCAGTCGAAGCTCGCTATCTGTCCCAAACTGGACTCTTGAATGCTGTTTTTCCAAACTTCTTCTAAGAGTCTTGTTTTATTTCTAAGAGGATCTTGCACGAACCTTGGGCTATTTATTAACCCCTTGCAGCCACAAACAAGATACAGAAGATATATTATTCACTTGAGCTTTAAGATTCGTCTTTGGAGAGTTTTGTGGGCTTAATTGTGCAAGGGAGATTGTGCTGAAGACTTATTCTTTTTTCCTGTGATCAAGCACCTTGAAGGGGCATTCAAGGTGGGTTTCAAGCTAGCACGTGGAAGGTGAACGGCGGGTCGTCGGCAAGTTCTTCACAGTCCTTTTAGGTTGAGTTACAACTGCGTCAAAGGTCTAGTGAGTTCACTTGTAATTTTCATATTATAGTACTTTGCTTTCGGTGGTCTCTACCACCCGTGGTTTTTTCCCGAGTTGGGTTTTCCACGTAAAAACCTGTGTCTCTTCCTATCTTGTGGTGATTTATTCTTATTAGGACTTAGGTTAATTAATTAGTTTAATTATCTGTGTTTGGAATTCATATAATAGTCTGAGAAAGGACCTTAGCCTGTGTTAAGGCTTAAATAAAAGGTTTAGTAAAACCTTCACGTGGTATCAGAACAAGTTGCACAACTCTACAGTGCGATCCTCTCATATTTGATCTATGGAATTCACTAGGGAAGGCACGTCTACCACCAAGCCTCCATTGCTTGAAGGTAGTAGCAATTATGCTTACTGGAAGGTAAGGATGACTGCGTTTTTACGTTATCTTGATCATGATGTTTGGCAAACAGTGGTGAATGGTTACAAATCACCAACAATGGTTGTTGAAGGGAAAACTGTTCCCAAACCAATAGCTGACTGGATCCAAGGAGAAAAGAATCAGACCCATTGGAATGATAGGGCTATGAATGCTATGTACAATGGCGTCTCTCATTCAGAATTTCGGAGAATCTCAACTTGCACCACTGCTAAAGAGGCTTGGGATCTTTTACGAACAGTGCATGAAGGCACTGATATAGTCAGGCAAACCAAAATTCAAAATTTGACATCTGCCTTTGAGACTATACGTATGAAAGATGATGAGACTTTTGATGAATTTAATGCCAAACTTGGTCATATTATTAATTCAAGTTTCAATCTGGGAGAACCTTTTCCAGATTCGAAAGTGGTAAAGAAAATTCTTCGATCTCTGCCTGAAAGATTTCAGTCCAAAGTGATTGCCATTGAGGAACACACTAATCTCAATGAACTTCCTGTTGAGGAACTTGTTGGAAATCTACACACTTTTGAAGCAAATCACTGCCCTAGTAAAAAATCCAAGGGTATTGCTCTCATGTCTTCTAAAGCTAACAATGATGATGAATCTGATAATGATTTTGATGATGTTGAACTTGAGGCTTTGTTTGTTAAACGTTTTAAGAGATATTTGAATAAAAACAAACCAACTCTCAAAAAGGAATTTTCAAAGAACAAAGGCTTCAATAAAACAAAGGGTGTGACCAAGTATGATAAAAATTCATCCCAAACTGCTACCAAACCTATTCAATGCTTTGAATGTCAAGGTTTTGGTCACCCAGCTTCTAAATGTGCCAACCAGTTGGAGAAAAACAAAGGAAAAGCCTTGAATGTTTCTTAGGAAGAAGAATCTGAGAATGAGAACAGTGACTCTGAGTCACAATCTGAGTCTGCTAAGTTCGTTGCTTTTATATCTTGTACTAACTCATCTCTTGAGCAGGGGTCATCTGACAAGGATTCCAAGTCAGATGACGAGTCAAACATTGATGATCTTTCTGATGAAGAACAGGATATTGAAGTAGCGTATAAGAAACTTCTCAAAGATTCGTTACGTTTATCTCGTATAAACGATAAGCTCTCTCAAAAGCTGAAAGATTCAGAATCTCATAATGCAATCATTGCTTCTGAACTAAGTGATGCCCACATCAAGGTAACCCAGTTAGAAACTCAACGTGTGATTTTATCTGACAAAGTTATTGCTGCAGGCAAAGAAAAGGATTTCACAACTACACAATATGAGACTGTTAAAAAAGAACTAGATTCCTTGCAAACTGAGTACAACCTGCTGGAGGCTGAGAAAAATGATGTCTGTGGAAAACTTCGGATGGCTCTAACAGAATCAATTTCAGCCAAGTCCTCGCTTGATCGAATGAACAAAGGATCCATGACTCCTGATGAGATTTTGATGCAACAAATAAGTGATAAACATAAGACAGGACTTGGATTTATTTCTGAGTCTTCTTCAATTAAGCAATCAGGTAAATTTGTTTTTGTTAAAGGACCAGCTTTGCAATCCAGCATGAGTGCTAACCCAAATACTCACCTTGCGAACTCAAGAGCATCTAAAAATGTGTCTACACCCAGATTTGTTCCAATCTGTCATTTTTGTGGAATAAAAGGGCACATAAGACCACATTGTTATCAACTTAAACATCAAATACATAATCAGCATGGGGTGAGGAATTATACTCCTCAAAAGATTAAGACTAAATCTATCTGGGTTATTAAGTCTGATCTTCATTGCAATGTGGTCCTTACTGCTCTCACAGCCACAGATTTGCAAGTTTGGTACTTGGATAACGGATGTTCTAGAGACATGACTGGGAACAAATCCTTGTTTACCTCATTGGAAAGCTGTAATGGAGGTAGTGTAAAATTTGGGGATGGAAGCAAATCAAACATAATCGGAAAAGGTACAGTTTCGATTCCAGGTATGTCCTCTTTATCAAATGTTTTCTTTGTTAATGGTCTGAAATCTAATCTGTTAAGCATCAGCCAATTGTGTGACTCACAACATGAAGTTCATTTCTCTCTTAATGACTGTCTAATTGTTGATAAAAAGGGAAATAATGTTCTCCATGGCGTGCGTACTTCTGACAATTGTTATGTCGTTGCCACAGAGAGTACAATATCATGTCATGCAGCTATAATCAATGACATAGATTTGTGGCATCAACGTTTAGGCCATGTTAATCATACGGACCTAAATAACTTGGCAAAAAATGAAACTGTTATAGGGCTGCCCAAACATTTAAAAGCCCCCACAATTGTGTGTGGTCCTTGTCAGATTGGAAAACAAATCCGGTCCTCACATAAAAAGGTTGGTGCCTTAACCACCACCAGGCCACTTGAATTACTTTATATGGATCTCATGGGTCCTACAAAATCTGAAAGCATTGGTGATAAGAAATATATATTTTTAACCGTTGATGATTTTTCGCGGCTTACATGGGTTCGTTTCCTAAAAGAAAAGTCCGAAACCTTTGAAGTTTTTCTTGATTTATGGACTTTGCTCATTAATGATAAAGGAAAAACCTTTGGTGGTGTAGTTTGTATTCATTCAGACCATGGAACTGAATTTCAAAACTCTTATTTTGAGTCTTTTTGTTCCAAGCATGGTATAAAACATGAATTTTCTGCACCAAAAACACCACAACAAAATGGTGTCGTTGAGAGAAAAAATCGTGTTGTCCAAGAGATGGCACGCGTGATGTTACACAGTAAGAAAATTCCTCAACGTTTCTGGGCTGAAGTGGTAAACACAGCAGTTCATATTATCAATAGAGTTTACCTACGGCCTGGAACACGATCGACCCCACATGAGATTTGGTGTAACCGCAAACCAACTGTCAAGTATTTTTGAACTTTTGGGAGTAAGTGCTACATCCTAAAGGATAGGGAACACCTAAGCAAATTTGACTTCAAAAGTGACGACGGAATTTTTCTTGGTTACTCAATGTCGAGTAAGGCCTATCAGGTTTATAATCTCAGAAACTCTACAGTTATGGAGTCGATTAATGTGGTTGTTGATGATGCAGGAACTCCAGATTACTTTTATGATGATGATGAAGTACTAACTCTTCCCTTACTTTAACACAGGATAATAACACAAATTCAAGCAAGCTTGAAGATCCAAGTACAACATCAACAGATAATGATTCCAAAGATAAGCAAATTGATCAATCAAAATCAACTTCTGATCTTATGGACATCATTCAGCATTTCGAAGAAAAAAGTGCATCTAAAAGTTCGTGACCTGTACCTAAGGTAATGAAGAGCCACCCTATTTCTCAAGTTCTTAAAGATGCAACTGAGTCTCTTAAGACTAAGAAATAGGTACGCGATGAGGTAAGTAACTTTTGCTATATTTCTTCCATTGAACCAAAAAATATGAAAGAAGCCATTCTTGATGATTGTTGGATTAATGCGATGCATGAGGAACTTGAACAATTTGAGAGAAACTGTGTGTGGGAATTAGTTCCTAGACCAAGCAACACCAATGTAATCGGCACCAAGTGGATCTAGAAGAATAAGACCGATGAATTGGGTCAGGTCATAAGGAACAAGGCTAGGCTGGTTGCCCAAGGGTATACTCAAATTGATGGCATTGATTTTGATGAAACGTTTGCCCCTGTTGCTCGATTGGAATATATCCGTCTGTTACTCACTATCGCTTGTTTTCTTCATATCAAGCTTTATCAGATGGATGTTAAGAGTGCTTTTTTGAATGGGTACTTGAATGAGGAAGCTTATGTGGAACAGCCCAAAGGATTTCAAGATCCTCATTACCCGGATCATGTGTTTAAACTCAAGAAAGCTCTCTATGGGTTAAAACAGGCTCCAAGAGCATGGTATGAAAGGCTAACTGTCTTTTTATTGGAAAACGATTTCAAAAGAGGGAGTGTAGACAAGACTTTATTCATCAAAGAAGAACCTCCTGACATGTTAATTGCTCAAATTTATGTGGATGATATTGTCTTTGGATCTACCTCATCAGTGCTAGTTGAACACTTTTCTGATAGTATGTCGAGTGAATTTGAAATGAGCATGGTTGGAGAACTCTCCTTCTTTCTAGGCTTACAGATCAGGCAGTGTGACAATGGAATTTTTGTATCTCAATCAAAATATGCTCGTAACATTTTGACAAAATTTGGGATGACATCTGCTAAACATTCAAGAACTCCAATGAGCTCAAATGTGAAATTGAGCATTGATGCGTCTGGCAAAGATGTGAATGAAACACTTTACAGAAGCATGATCGGGAGTCTTCTCTATCTCACTGCCAGCCGACCTGACATCGCTTACAGTGTTGGAGTCTGTGCTCGTTATCAGTTAAAACCAAAGGAATCACGCATTCACTCTGTTAAAAGAATCATGAAATATATAAGTGGAACTGTTGACTTTGGTATCTGGATAAGCAAAGATACGAATACAAATATTGTTGGATATTCAGATGCTGATTGGGCAGGAAGTGTCGATGATCGAAAAAGCACGACTGGTGGGTGCTTCTTTATTGGAAATAACTTGGTCGCTTGGCACAGTAAAAAGCAGACTTCGACTTCCTTATCCACTACTGAAGCTGAGTACATTGCTGCTGGTAGTTATTGTACTCAACTTCTTTGGATGAAACAAATGTTGGCTGACTATGGAATTACTCAGGATACTATGTCTGTTTATTGTGATAATCAAAGTGCAATTGACATATCGAAAAATCCTGTACAGCATTCCCGAACCAAACACATTGATATTAGGCATCACTTTATCCGTGAGTTAGTCGAAGAGAAGATCATTATCCTGGACAAAGTTCCTACCGAAAATCAATTGGCTGATATTTTTACCAAACCTCTGGACCCAAATCGATTTGAATCCCTTCGCAAGTCTCTGGAGATTTCCTCCCTTCCTTAAATTTCTGTTCTACTCTGGTTTTATGCACATGCACAATGCTCACTCCCATCTATGATTATTATTGCATGTGATTTTTTATTATGATAGTGCACAGTTTACTGATATCATTTTTTTTTGCCACTATGAACGTTCCCCTCTGATCTTATAAAAAAAAAAAATCACGAGGATCATATTTTTTCTTGAATCAGAGGATCAGGGCTACCTACAGACATGTGTGATAGCTTCCAATTTAATTGGTAAGTTTCGTTGGAGAAGGCCATGACTGCTAGTGTGAAAGTCATCCAGGACGGTTTATAGAAATCTTTTTTTAAAAAAAAAGAAAAAAAAGAAAAAAAAAGAGGGAAAATAGCAATATGTATATGACCAGAGGATCAGGGCTACCTACGGTCATGAGTGATAGCTTCCACTCGATTGGTAAGTTTCGATGGAGAAGGCTACCATGTCCGATAGTGTGAAAGCCACCTATGACGGATCAATTTATTTTTAAAAAAAAAAAAATTTGATTGAAGGGGAGCATATCATTTTTCACACACTATCACTATCATTTGAATTGTGCATTTCTTGAGCTTATCCCTAGATATTTTTGTAGATGGAAAACACTCTTAAAGTTTTTCTCTTATTAAAAAAAAGGGGGGAAAACTACACTGACAGTGCGCTACAGTTCCCATTCCAGAACGTAGTCCCGCTATAGCGAGACTACATCTCACTATAGCGAGACTACAGAACATGTTTTAACTCCGTTTCTGCCACTCTTTCTTTCTTCCTCTTTTTTTTTTCTTTCTCACGCTGCTAAGGTTTCTTGCTCCACCATTTTTTTTCCTCTATCTCCACTACATTGCTCATAGTACCCTTTTCATTAAGCAATTCAAATCCTTCCTCCTTCCTCTTCACCAAGGTATGATCTTTCTCTCTTCTTATTCTCACCAATTTTTTTCATACTATGCCTATATTGGTTTGTTTGGTCAAGGATTGGTTGTTTTGACACTTTATTATCAAATGTGGGCATTGAAGAAAATTTCTCTTTGGTTGGTATTTCCCATTTTCCAATTTCATGTACGCTTGGTGGACTTTCTCTAAAGATTGGATAATTTTCTGTGGAATGGCTTGCATTTTTTTTTCTGAAGATCACTTTGTTTCATTGATGGATTTCAGTTTGTTCTTCTCTTTGTGTTACCTTACCCATTGGGTTCTTTTGGAAGATTGTCAAATTTGTTGAAAATTACATTATGGAATTGTGCACACAAGGTGTTTGTTCTATTACCACAATGAATATCAACACTGTTTTTATGTGCTTTCTTGCATCTTCTTGGCATCAGCATCGCTCCAAAATCTTCAAAGGGGAAGCATCCTGCTAGTTCCTCATCTCAGTATGATGTTGATCGGTTTAGGGATGTTGAGAGTTCCGCTCGTTTCGACTCTAACTTCAAAGATCAAACAGTGATTTTTGAGAGAATTGTTGTTCAAAATTCTCTAACTGCTTCAAACTTCACTCAATGGCTTTATCAAAATCGTCTAATGCTCCTCATGAATTTGATCAATGAATGTTATGAAGAATGGGTACGAGAATTTTACTACAATATGTTTGAAGTTAAAGCAGACGGATTCCGCACCTTTGTTAGAGGAAAGACTATCTCCGTTGATGCGAAAACAATCGCCACTTTGCTACAACTTCGGCGACCTGATCAACCACTCTACCCTTTTCCTTATCTGGACAATCAAGTTCATCTCTTAGATGAAGTGGCTACCGTTCTTTGTGGAGAACCAACTGAATGGTCTCCTCCGGTGCTGAAAATTTCTGGTTTGCAATCTGATTATCGCCTGCTTAACACGTTTGTCGTCCATAACATTGAGCCTCGAGGACATTCCTCTGATCTTCTTCCAACCCAGGCTCTCCTTCTCTACTACTTGGGTACAGGCACATCGGTCGATATTTTGCGTACTATTCTTGACTGCATGTTGAAGATCTTCGATGAACCTCGGAAGCTTCAACTTCCGTTTGGGGCAATGATTAGCAAGTTGTTGATTGATGCTGGTTGCCATGTCTACTCGCATGCAATGCCTGTTACAAAAAGGCAAAAGATAGATGGCAGTACAAGAGCCATGTCCGACACTCATGTTCGCAATCATATTCAGGGGGAGGAAGCTCAAGTTCCAGTTGAAAATGTCGATGAAAACACAGTTGAAAATCGTCTCCTCGCTTTAGAACATGCAGCGTATGATCAATCTATTCAGATTGAACAAATGGATGATAGGATAACGTCTGGCTTCACTGATCTCCGTAATCACATAACAGACATGTTCAATCAGCTTCGCCATCATTGATGTTTCTACAGTGCTGTTGTTTATATCTGTTTTGCATTTTGGTTTCTTTATCTTTGCTACCTTCTTCCTCCCTTATTTTCTGTTATGCTGCTTTGTCAATCTTATAAACAAAAAGGGGGAGTATCTTATGTCTTATACTTAGACAGATTTTGAAATCTATCAAATTGATTAATTCTATTTCTGTGATATTATGCTTGTTCTTTCCCATAGTTTATCTCAAGTTTGCATTTCGGGCAGGTTACTCTTCCAGACGAGTGGACTCATCTGTTTAACAGTCCGTTTTAGTTTATCTTGTACTGGGATAGGAGATCTATTTTGTATTAGGAGTTTTGTTCATGAATTGCCAAAGGGGAAGATTGTTAGAATTTTAGTTGGCTAATTCTTTTATCTTGAACAAAACTCAAAGTCCTAATTGACTTGTATTTTTTATTTCTTTTAGAATAGGACTGTGAAGGAAGCCTTTGGTTTGTGAAGACCTCTTCGGAAGACCTTGATATACTTAAAAGTGTTCCAAAGTAATCAAAATACCTCAAAAGAGACTTTCCCAGACAAGTTCGTCAGGCTACAGTTTCTTAGACAGAACCCAGTCTCGCTATAGTGAGACTGAACCTCGCTATAGCGAGGAGCAGTTCTGTCAGTGACAGAATGCAGTCTCGCTATAGCGAGCTGGGAGTTTCTGTCCCAAACGGGACTCTTGAATGCTATTTTTCCAAACTTCTTCTAAGAGTCCTGTTTTATTTCTAAGAGGATCTTGCACGAACCTTGGGCTATTTATTAACCCCTTGCAGCCACAAACAAGATACAGAAGATATATTATTCACTTGAGCTTTAAGATTCGTCTCTGGAGAGTTTTGTGGGCTTAATCGTGCAAGGGAGATTGTGCTGAAGACTTATTCTTTTTCCCTGTGATCAAGCACCTTGAAGGGGCATTCAAGGTGGGTTTCAAGCTAGCACAGTGGAAGGTGAACGGCGGGTCGTCGGCAAGTTCTTCACAGTCCTTTTAGGTTGAGTTACAACTGCGTCAAAGGTCTAGTGAGTTCACTTGTAATCTTCATATCATAGTGTTTTACTTTCGGTGGTCTCTACCACCCGTGGTTTTTTCCCGAGTTGGGTTTTCCACGTAAAAACCTGTGTCTCTTCCTATCTTGTGGTGATTTATTCTTATTTGGACTTAGGTTAATTAATTAGTTTAATTATCTGTGTTTGGAATTCATATAATAATCTGAGAAAGGACCTTAGCCTGTGTTAAGGCTTAAATAGAAGGTTTAGTAAAACCTTCAAACAGCCATTTTTGTGCTTGAGAGAGACTCATTTCAAGATATTTGATGCAGAGAACGGCACTTTCATCATATGATGTGGAACCAGAAGAATCTAAATTGGGCAATGTAAACAGAGCCATCCATGCTGAAGAGCCTCAGAGGGCTGTTCCATCCAGGTATGAAAACCTAACCTGATAAGTGTATGACAGTTCTTTCTCCACCTCACTTATGCACAAGCTGATGACTGCAAGTAAAATCCCAGGACTTAGGCTCCTCTCTTGACCCTTCAATTTCCAAGGACATGTTTGTTTATTGTGTAAAAAGTGTATCTGCTGCAAAACAACCTCCATTTTTGCTGTCCTTGATGAAGCAGAAGCCCTAGGTTTAGAACTCCAAATCAAGATATGGTACAAGCTCTTTAGTTTGTGATTATAGAGGTATATTGTATAGTGATGTGTGTTGTAACAGATGTGACCTTTGAGAAACGTTTTGATTTGTTTGTTTGTTTTTTTTATTATTATTGTTGTCTGTATCTTTGATCTCTCTTACAAATATTGGCCGATTTCACCTCTATAATAAAACTTAGTTCTATGTTACTAGTTTTTCTTGGACCCTTTGGAGGGAATCATGAGGAATTAGTGGTGTTTTTCATGAGTTTTTTTCCTAGTAAAGAACACTTTTTGCATTACCATGCTCATTTAATGTTTTAAGTCCTGCAAGTCATGATACACTCAAGAAGGAAGAGGAGAAGGCCAGAGAAAAGGAGTTGAATGATTCGTTCAAGGTTGTTGTCCGTCTGCCTAAAGTTCCAGTGGGTATGTCTTCCTATTATTTCTTTGTGGATATTTGCTTTGTATGGTTTGATCTCTAATGGGATTTTGTTTTTATTGATTTAATTTTTTTTTTGGGGTGGGGTTATGGTCAAGGGTTGATCCAAAGTCCATACTGTGCGAGTTTTTTAAAGCGGGGCAATGCACTAAGGGATTTAAGTGCAAGTTCTCTCATGATTTGAATGTGCAGTGGAAAGGCGAAAAAATCGACATTTACAGTGACAAACGTGATGAAGGTGAGGAATTCTGCTGACCCACTATGCAGATTTATTATTGCATTTTGTTTTTAGTATATACCTGTTATTGCTGTTACTAATACTTTTTCTAATTGGTTTAGAAACAATGAATGATTGGGATCAAGAGACATTGCATAAGGTTGTAGAATCAAAGAAGACTGAGTATAACTCGAACAAACCGACCGAAATCGTATGCCTTCTATACTCTATGATCTCCCTTTCTGATCTTTGGTAGGGTGGGATTTAGATGTTCCATTTATTTTTCTAAGGGGCGTTTGGTTGTGATGGCCTTAAAAGGGCAGATGGGATACTTTTATGCCTCTATTGAATTTGGCTATGATGGACAGTTTTAGTTCTTTTTTTTTAATGATTCTGGTGAAACGCTCATTTCAATATTCATGAAGTTTGACTAGAACCTTAACAAGATGCAATTAAAACATATGATTGATTCATTGAGAACACTGAAGCTATGTAGAAAATTATGTGCAGAGTGACAATGTGCTACCCTATTTGCACTAGTGTACACATTTTTACTTTTTGAAACCTGTGTTACTCTAAATAAAGTGAAATGAACATTGGCCTATGAAAGTGCTTGACCCTGGGAAAGTCTATAGTGCTTAAATTTGTTATTTGTCAGTTTTTATTTTTTATTTTTCTTTAGGATTTACTGAGAGGTATGAGCATCAGCAACCTGTCCATACTGTACTATGGTGCAGACTGTTGGATAGGTTTTCCTCACATTGGGTTGCCAGATGGCTCTTGAATCACTTAGTTTGTATGATCCTACTGGTTCAATGATGGATTTTAATGTGGAATTTTAGCTGTTCTTTTCAATGCCTTCAATCAAATATATAGGATAATCTGATCAGAAATGTTAAGCCATGGTGGTTAAACGTGAGTTTTGTAGCTCTCAAAGTGCTCTTAGTGTAAAGCACAAACTACTTACCAAGGACAAGTATGATACTAGTTTACTACTGGAATATAATTTGGTGAGGGCCTGGTGCAATAGATCTTTCCTCTTTATGTGTATACATTAATTGATTTTGTTTGTATTTCACATTCTGTTTCAGGTTATTGACCAAGTTGTGTAAATACTCTGCCATAAACGTTAAACAACTTGAACATGGGGATGTTATCTTTCTTTCTTGGTATACTAGTCTTGGCAGTGCATGCAAATGCAAGGAACATTGTGGTGATTAAGAAAATTGGTAAGAAAGTTAATTAAGAACCCTTTTTGTATTATCTTACCTGTGATGTGCACATATACTCCAAGCAAAAGGCAGTGGATCAGGAACATGAAATGATAATTTTGTAGTATGTGTATCAGGTGACACTAATCGAAGTAGTATATAAATTAAGTATTTTGAGTGAAATTGCAATCTCATAGGTGGTGCTCATTTATTTAATGGAATTCATTTATTTTTTTCCATGGATTTAAGGACGAGTCTTCATTTATTTAATGGAATTCATGCTCTAGATGATAGTTTTGAGGTCATGTCTTTTGTTTGTTTTGATTGACAAATGCATAGCAGCTCAATCTTTGACAATGTGAGTAGCAATCTAGTATTTTCTTTCCAATTTCTTGATTTTTTACTGTTTTAAGAGATTATTTCTCTTTTCATATCATTAGGATTCCTTACAGGTGGAGTGCTCAACTAACAACTAAACTTTTGATACTTTACAGGTGGTTTGTGGGAAACGTGTGGGAGCCTTTACATGCTTGCTTGATGAAATGGGAAGATATGACTCCCCTGATGGTTCCATATCTGGTGTAAAACCATATTTCAAGGTCTCTTCACTTGGAGAAGTGTATTCATTATTAGAAGCAAATTTCGAACTGGCTCATTGATCCCAAATTTTTTCGACAGTAGTGGACACTATGATGTTTGAATACTTCAAATAAGCAATATACCATGTCATATTTTTAGGAAGGCAACATATGAATGTTCTTCAAGCTTGATTTATCTTTTCTTGCTCTTTTATATTTGATAAGTAATATATGTGGAAGGGAACAAAGAAGAGGTTGTTTTGATAAGTAATATATGTGGTAGGTACCTTCGCGAATAAATCCCAATGGAAGAAGACAAAAAGTGTGTGAATCTTGTAAATGAACAAACAAGAATTCCCTCATTGTTTTGGTATTGATTTGGATGGATGATCATTTTCATGTATTTTTTTTCCCATGTCCTATCTAGCTTGCATAGACTGCAAGTCCAGTGTTTTTGTTTTTAACTGCAGGTTAAGTGTTTATTTGCAGGTTCTGTTTACATTTTTTATTTTAGTTTATTAATTTGTATTTGTAGCAATAAAAAAATGTGGATTTAATTTTTTTTAATTAAGAAATAATTATTTTTTTTTATAAAAAAAATAATGAAGGCGCGTCCTGTGAGCTGTAAATTGAGACTCGCCAATTCTTTAATGGCCTGCATTTGCAAGTTGTAAAAACATATACTTAATTACGGCTTGCATTTGGAGCCGTTAATCAGATTGTACACAACCCATTTACAGCCCACAAATGCAAGCTGTGTAAAACATCTTTCGTTTTAAGTATTCACAGCTTACTACGTGTGCCATAAATTTAAGCACACCAATGCTTTAACGGCATTCAGTTTGCGTCGTAAAAGTTTAGTATTTACGGCCTGCCTAGTAGGCCATAAATCTGGTCCAAAAAGTCCTAAGAGCATCATTTTCGGCGTGCATTGATCCTACTTACGGCCTGTATATGCACGTTGTAATTACATCGAACCTTTTACGGCAGGAGCTTTTATGGCATGACCCCCGTGAGCCGTAAACTTACATTTACGGCACGCATTGCACGCTGTAAAAGCCCTGAAATGGTGTACGTAGTGGATCTTGGTCTAAGTTTACAACTTCCTTTTAAGGGTTGTCTTGAACATAACTTGAGACTCAATGGACCTAGAACCGACCCACTTATTTACCTTAATTAGTCCAAGACAACCCATAGGAAGGTGCAAATTTAGACCTAGACCGAGTAATTTTCAGGTATAGACATATAGTTCAGTCTAGCCTCATGTCTGAACTGGCACATTAAGTTCATAGGCACTTGAAATCTGAATTAAAATCATTATTTACAATGTTTGATTTACGCTAAAACGGATTATAACACTCTAGATGTAACCTTAAAGAGAGTAGCAAATTTTCAAACCCTTGGTAAAACCACTTAGACCTCTAAATAGGGCCCCATGGGAAGTGTAGTTTCTGTTTCAAACCCTGATTTCTCTCGCATGATACCTCCAAAAGGAATTCCATGGGTTTCTTCTTATTCTGATGTACACAAACCATGCCCTTACAGTACCTTATCTTTCCTACCAGTCCTTTTGCCTTTAGAATTCTGGCAAGATCTCCACTGTTAGGATTTAGAATCCTTTACTTTTTAACTACAAATTCCCAAAGTTCGAATAGGAAATTCTTAAAGCCCCTTAAATTGTCACGCCCCCAATCGTGAAACCGGGGATTATGCGTGAGATTGGGGCTAATTAAAAATTTTCAACATTAATAACTACACGGGACCCCGATCATGTCTCATATGAATCGAAGACCATTGTGAGGTACAAACATTTCATCGAATACATAAAAACGTATAGCGGAAGCTTTATAAATAAAAGTGGCATCTCAAGATGTATAGTTAAGAGCAAATACTGAACTATATGAACTAGAGTTCCAAGTTTGAAAGAGTTAAACCAAAAGTATTATTTACAACTAAAGGCCGCAATAAAACTCATGCCTAATCAAAAGACAAAAGAACCAAAAGATGAAGCTAGCCTAGTGTAAACGTGAAGGCTCTTGAGTACGGGGTCGATACTGCTAAACAACAGCGTCCGTATAGTAGTCCAGGAGGTCATCAGATTGATCCGTCTGAATCTCCTCCGTCGTCTCCTCCTCGATAGAGAAGGGCTTGGTACCTATGCACCAAGAGTAGCATCATCAGACATGACGATCGACAAGCAATATATATATGTATGTAACATCAAGATATGCAGTACGAATCAGAGTAGACGATAGACAAGATCATAGGAAATACATAGCATATGAATTAGAATGATCTAATATAAACATCTAACAAAACAATCGGTCCACATATGCTAATCACCACGGGATAGTGTCATTGTCCTCCCCACTCTTATTGAGTTGTGGTAGAGATATACTAGGCACGGGATAAAAACCTGGCAAACAAGGCACGGGTAATAACCCGGCAAACAAGCAAGAGGATATCGGTAACCATTAGTCATCAAGCTCATAAATTCAAGGTGTATCCGATGGTGTACATCCATCACTGAAATCACAATCTGCAGTTGCTCTAAACTCAAAGCCCTAACACAGTGGTGCCCCTACTGCGTTGAACGTTAACAGCTGAGTGGTGCGTGACACAAAGAGTCCTAATCATACATCAGTGAAGAACCAAGCTTTTTTACGTGATCAAGATTCATTAACCTGAGAGAGACTATCTTTCCATCGTCAAATCAAAACCAAAACAAGGAAACTTCTTCAAAACATCCATACCATAAGTAGTCATCATCAAGCTTTTATAATCAAAGATGCTTAGCCTCAACACTTTAATCAATCTCCAAAACAAACGGAATATCAAAGGAGATCGTAAGTCCATCACCTAAGTTCCTCATGTGATCCCATAACAAAACAAAGTAAATGAAGCTAAAGAACATAGACAATACATGTAGACAAGTACCAGATGGTACAATTTGGAATTATAAGCGATAGACAATCCAATCCTAAGTACTGTTGACACCAAAAATGTCACTTTGCCTCTTCAAGATCCAAAGAGCTACATAAAGTCGCAACTTGCCATAAATAGGCAAGGCTACTTCCAAAAAATCAAATCTTGTCAGAATCAAACAAAAACTACAAGATCCTTCAAGACAGCCAAAAGAGGAGTACACAAGAAGTTTTGGGCCATTTCAAAATCATTTGGCCTAACTTCGCTTCTCCGACAGCCGAAAAGGAGCTCTCAGCGGCGAAAGCATCGGAGACACCAAATCTTCGACCAGAGCCGATGGATGGTCTCAAAATACATCGAAAATGGCTCCACGTCAAGTTCCGAGTCAAACCGACAACGTTTGACCCTACATCAACCCTCGAACAGCTAAATCAAGCCTCTCGGCAGTAAGAACTGCTGAGGCCATCACTCATCAGATAGAGCACATGGACGGCTTCAAATTGCTTACAAAGGGCTGCACGTCAAATTTCAGGTCATTTTGACAACATTTGACCATAGTTTGACGCTCGGAAGCCAAATCAGGCCTCTCGGTGGCAAAGCTCTCCGGGACTATGGTTTCCAAGACAGAGCCTATGGATCATCTTAAAATGACTCCAATGGGTTCCCTGTCAAATTTCAAGTTAATCGGACATCGGTTGACCGCACATCAAACCGCTACATCTTCATCACGACAAAAGCGAGTCTACTGGTGATAGGACCCAAACGGCTTCAAAACTCAAACAAAAGCCTATGTTGGTCTTATTTATTGCTCAGGAGGCTTCACACCAAATTTCAGGTCATTCCGACATCGTTTGACCTAGTTTCAGCTTCTGAAGGAAAATCGACAGCTCTGCGCGACAAAGTCTTCGGCTTTCTCAAGAAATTGGAAAATAAAATGCAAGGATATCCATTAGGTTTCCTACAGGGAAATCAGGCCAATAAATGGTCAAAAACTTCAAGGAAAAATACAGAAGAAAAAAGAATCGAAAAACAGCAAAAACGGACACAAAACGGGACAAAAAGGGGAAAAAACCCCCCAGGGTTGCAGGCCCTTGCGACCCTGGGCCAGGGTCGCCGGCGACCCTGGAGCCCGGGATCGCCGGGAAGGCCCCGGAAACCCCGATTTTCGCCGTTTTTTTCGCGATTCGAAGCGTCCAGACTCTGGTAGTTTCCAAAACTCATACTTTTGAGACACCAAATCCTTTGATATCCGTCAAAAACACGGGTCAATCATTAAAAGTATCGAAAACAACATTGATCGCCACCCGGTCAACCAAAAAAAAGTGTGCTTTCTACCTGACCGATCGAGAAATCAACAGGACGGATGGCACTGACCCAGCTGTTGGCAACCAACACCTAAAGTCACATGGTCATCCGATGTCGATCTACATGAAGATCCATCGATGATCATTGCCAGAAGAATCCCAAAAGACGCGACACGGCCCGCGACTCTTCAACTGCTCGGTGACCACTTAATGCGATTAATTGACTAGCTTTATTATAGTCATTAATCCATTTCTTTGGATAGACCAATCAGAAGCAAGCATCCGGGAGTTACAAGTCAAGAGATTCATGGCATTTAACCCATGAAACTCCTCCCATCATGGCGATTAAAGGCGATTAAATGCCCTCAATCTCCTCCGGCCAATCAGAAGCCAAGAAAAAGGAGTTACAAAATAAAGATTTAAATCTTGTAACTCCTCTCATTATGCGGCTTAATGACAATAAAAGCCCATAAACCCTCCTAAATGGCTACCTAAAAGCCTATAAATAGGAGAGCTCTCCAAGAAGAAAAGGACAGAGACACGGACAAAGCACAGAAATTCAGAGAAGGAAAGAGAGAAAACTCTGCGGAAATCCTACACCGACCACCGCTACAAGGTGACAAAAGTCCCTTGGGGGTACCCCCCCCCCCCCAAGGTCCTTGCCCTCTCCTTCTGCCTCCAATGGCTTAGATGTGGCTTTTCAGCCCGTCTACTCGATTTTTTATTGGACATAGGACCTCCTTTTGGTCTTTGTCCTCTAAAAACCTGAGGTTATAGCCAAGCCAAGCGAATCAATAGCATCCTCTGTTCTCATCTGCATGGATGATGGCAAAGCCCACATATGGCTTGCGACCGTCAATCTGAACAGGTCCCCCACAATCTCCTGAGAAGTTAGATCCTCCTTTTCATGCTTTTCATTGTAGTTTGTATTTTTTCAAAAGAGACAAAAATGACAACTCTTGTCTTTCATTATTGATAAGGATTGTAAGGCTAACGCCAAATCGGCTATAAACGCCAGAAATCGGCTATAAACGCCAAAATCAGCTATAAATGCCAAAAAAATCGCCTTTCAAGGCAAACCAAGAAAAATGTCTCTTTTTTTAAATATATGTGTAATGGAAAACTTGAAAGAAGTTGATTTCTTTTTTACTTGCGAAGGTTGATCTCCGGATAACCACTTGTAATTCCGAGTAAAATAGAAAATCTGGCACACCCACACAACAAAAATGTTGATGCGCGCCTCTGCCCCCCGGTTACGAAAGGGTCGGACCCAACGGACTCCCACGTCCGCCGACCTCGGTAGAACCGAGCAGGAGCGCGGTCCATCAAGCTGGCACACCCGGTGGGACACGTTTATTTGAGAACACGATGCTAGAAATGAAATATTTGCATATCATATATTTTGCTCTATGCTTATATTTCTTTTCTCGATTCCTTGGCTACTTTATAATTGGTGGCCTATGTTGGATTCCGCATCTAAAAAAAATGAGATGAGATTTTTTGGAAATTTCTAATTCTTTGAATTTATTTCCGCTCTTTCTCTTTTCAAAAAAAAAAAAACAAAAAATCAGATTTTTCATTTTGGATTCAAAATTGAGAAACCTTGATCCGTTCCTATCGTTCATTGCGCTTGCAGAAATGTTGAGCCTGTTTGACTAAGGTTTTGGGCCATCGTTTCTCTTCGATGAGTTCATTAAAGATCTAAAAAAAATAAAAAAAAATAAAAAAATTAGATTTCTCATTTTGGATTCAAAATTAAGAAACCTTGATCCGTTCCTATCGTTCATCGCGCTTGCAGAAATGTTTAGCCTGTTCGACTAAGGTTTTGAGCCATCATTTCTCTTCGATGAGTTCATTAAAGATCTAAAAAAAAATAATAAAAAAATAAAAAAATTAGATTTCTCATTTTGGATTCAAAATTGAGAAACCTTGATCCGTTCCTATCGTTCATCGCACTTGCAGAAATGTTGAGCCTGTTCGACTAAGGTTTTGGGCCATCGTTTCTCTTCGATGAGTTCATTAAAAAAATATAATAAAAATAAGAATATAAAAAAAAAATAAAAAAAGACATAGACCACTAAGGTTAAACCAACTGCGTTCTTTAATTATGATTGATTCAAGAAAAGCCTTGTCCAGAGTGTGGAGGCAGCTTGACTGTTATAGGCAAGGGTCCTCCAAACGGGTTCATTAAGTAATCCTACCCTTACCTGGGGGCAATTCTATCAATCAAGATTTCATAAGACCGGGTTAGGAGGCCTATGTGTACTCTCTCGTCTTTTAAATAAATTTTTTTTAAAAAAATAAAAATTTTATTTAAAAAATAAAAATTTAAAATAAAAATAAAAAATAAAAAAGAATTTCAAAAAAAAATCTTAAAAAAATAAAAATAAATAATAAATAAAATAAAAAAAAAGATTTTTTTAAAAAAAATAATCTTCAAAATCTTAAAAAAAAAAAAAAAACTTCCGTCATTTTGGGTTTAGATTAGAGAAATCTTGGTCTTCTCCTTTCTAAGCACTGGCGCTCGCGGAAATCGCTGAGCCCGTGTTCAGATTGGAGTGCCTTTTGCTCTTTTGATGAACCCGATATTGGCCTTTCAAAAAAAAAAAACTCGTCATTTTTAGATTCAGATTCGAGAAATTATGGTTCATTTATTTCTGAGCACTGGCGCTCGCGGAAATCGCTGAGCCCGTGTTCAGATTGGAATACCATCTGCTCTCTTTGATGAATCCAATCTTGACCTTTCAAAACAGAGAATCTCATCTCATGGATGCGGTCTCAAAACATTTGTGTCTAGCGGTACTAGTACGCCCTTTCAGGGTCTACTGTATTGCGACCGGCACATCTGTAACTCTAAACTTTATATTCTTCTTATCTCGAGCAAGCTTTGCTTCTCGATAAGTCGAATTTAAGTTCACAATTGCTTCTAGCAGTCACTGGGATGCTCATTCTGGGCTTACCATACCTGCATTCAGAATAATTGTACCCTCTATGGCATTTTGCCTTCCTCATATTGCTTGGGTCATCTCCCTCGAGCAATTTGAAAAGACAAAACCAAAGAACTTCCCATTTATGATCATTATATTCTTGTGATTACTAATGGATATGGTCTTGTTTCAGAAACTTTTCGAAAACTAACAATGGCAGCTTCACTAACCATTACTTTCGATGAAAACAAGCACCAACTCATGCTTCAACAGAAGCAAACTACGCGCACCTACAAGCGCCCCATCAGCTGCTCAAGTGTCAACTCCCTCGGCAACTCTCTGAACTCCGAGTCGACCTCGACTCCCCGGACTATCGTCTTTGGGACGCTGGGACCATTCCCACTTCCCGAGGAACAAACTGCTCCCTCAAAGAAGCAGAAACTCGCCTCTCAACGTGTCACTACCGTGACACCAAAGGCGAGCACCAGAAGGCCTGAAGCCCGTGGCACCCCCACGAAGCCTCGACTAGCAAACGACCAGGTTTATCCCAAGACTTGGTCCCGAAGACCTTCACCAAAACAGAGAAGGTCCCAAACATCCACTAAGCCAGCATTCCTGGCCCCACTCAAGGAGAACCAGTTCTACCCTCTTGCTTACATGGAAGAGGAGAGACCCATCTCCAACCTGACTTCCAAGTCATCCCAGCATGAGCTGGCTTGTTCCTACAAGCCCAAAATCAGATCATGCATCACAAGGACTTTATAAACACCTGCTAAGGCCTACAAACCTGCAGTTCGACCCTTCATCTCTACAGGGGCCGAACTCCAAAAATTCAAAGCTTCGCTGCAACAGGCGAAGGACAGGGTTCGCATCCTGTCCTTGCCCAGCTGCAAAGAAGATAGGCTCGGCTGCTGCGCCAGAGGGAGCACATCCTTCATCGTCAAAGCCCAGCCAGAGCTGACCGAAGCTCAAATTGTTCGTCCTATACGTCGCCGCGCGTCATACGGCAAA
Source organism: Litsea cubeba (assembly GCA_012931725.1). Lineage (NCBI taxonomy): Eukaryota > Viridiplantae > Streptophyta > Magnoliopsida > Laurales > Lauraceae > Litsea > Litsea cubeba. Next base: position 52,258,445 of record CM022954.1, read on the forward strand.
AGAGACTAGAGAAAGCAAAGGACCCAGTCTCCTACACTTCAAGTCTCTCCCAAATGGGTCGAAAAAAGAAAGACCCAACCAAGTTGCTGCCGTCCATATGGTTGGAAAAAACCAGAAGGCGCCAAAAATCAGCAACAAAAATCCATGTCCGACGTCCGATGACCCGCAGCGTCTGCAGGATAAGAAGACATTTAGAAGAATCCCCTACTCCTTCAAGCAAAGGACAGCAGAGTGATCCTTCCTCAAGCTCTTCTTTAAAAAGAATGAGCCCCAGCTCAGTCACCAGGACAGTTTCTTCGTTCGAATCACGAAGGATGAATGTCTTGGCTACAAATTCTGAGCCACCACCCCATAATCCACCTCCAGAAGATGCGATCACCCGCATCCAGCAGTTGGAACAGGGCCAGCAGAGGATTGAAACTCTGATGGAAAACCTTCTCCTCGCCTTCCAAAATCAGGCGAACAATGAACCTCCTCTGAATCATCAAAACGTCGAGGTAAATGGAGAAGAAAATGAGTCACGGGCCCTTACCAAAAAAGACGTAGACAGTATCCTCGCCAAAGCAAAAAGAAGAGGATATACTCAAGGAGCATGGGATCAAGCCACCATATCCCTTATGGATGGACTCGGTCCTGTTCCCCACCAAATTTAAGCATCCTACTCTCCAAATATATACGGGTAAGGATCAGCCAGACAGCACGTCATCCACTTCAAGATCCTGACGGGAGCTATCATGGATCAAGATGCACTCAAGATCCGCCTCTTTGCAAGTACCCTAAAAGGTACGGCCTTCGATTGGTACTCCACTCTGCCGGAGGACTCAATCCAAAACTGGGCCATGCTAGAGACACGCTTCCTGACTCACTTCAAAGGTGAGGATCATCCCACTATTATGGCTCAGCTGTGCAGCCAAAAACAGGGGGAGAATGAATCAACATATGACTTCATTCACAAGTGGAAAGCAATGGCATACAAATGCTCTGATGTATTGCCACAAGTGTCGCTAGTCGACATTTGCCGAAACAACATGAGAGCCAGAATCCGCTCCATGATCATCGGCAACAAATCAAAAAACCTGGGAGAACTCCTAGAAGCTTCCATGGAAGCTGAAACGGTGATTAAAGACCTCAACAGTCAGAAATCATCAAGAAAAGAGCCAACCGCCATTGCAACCTCTAAACCAAAGAAAAAAGAGGTCCTCAATGTGCAGACCAAGTCAGCTCCTCAGCCACCGAAGAAAGCTGAAAATAAAGTTGCTGGTAAGAGACCTGAACTCTCAGATGCCTTCAAAGAACGAGTAGAGAAGAAATACCCGTTTGATGAAGATGTTGATGAGATCTTCGGGGCTCTTGTGGCAAACGGCAAGCTCACCTTGCCTGAACCAAAAGGACCGGGTGATGTTGGCAAAACCAACGATCCTCGGTACTGTCCATACCACCAGATGATCTCGCATCCTCTCAATCAATGCTTCGTTGTGAGGGAGAAAATAAACGAGATGTGGAAAAATGAAGTCATCACCTTTGACAAAAACTATGGGCCCGCCTCCGTCAACATGGTGACATGTGGATAAACATCAAAATCACCGAAGAAGAAGATCACTACTTCCTTCAAGGTAATAAACTCAATCCAAGCGTCCGAGGAACTGGTTCCTTACCCGACACCAGATGGACAACCGATATGGGTACATCCCGATCTCCTGGAAGATGAAAATTGGGAGGTCGTGAAAACAAAGCCTACAGCTCAACAGCGAAGGCAGGCTAGGAAACATCTCCTCAAGCTCAAACGGCAAGAGAAGACCCAGCCAAAACTAGAGGTCAAAGAAAAGGCAGAGGCTTCCTCTACCGCTTCACTGGAGGCAACAAAAACATCCCTTCCAGAGACTTCAAAGGGGGTAAGAAAATTCACTCTCAGTGATTTCATGCCACCTCAATTCAAAGAAGCCATGCAGGAGGCATCATACTCTTGCAATTCGGTAGTTGGATTCTCCATTGATGGATACGAGTCCAGCGACACCGATGATGGATTCGAATCCAATTACACAGATGAGTGGGAGGAGTCCCTTGAAACAGGAGAATATCTCTCCGATGAAGAATGGGTTCCTGAGTCTCATCTTATGCTAGTAATCTGGTATAACCCCCTACAGCCACAAGGATCTTGGTCTGATGATGAAGAAGACCAAGAAGCTGTACAAGAAAATGCTGCTGACCCAGCACCTCTCATTACTCCAGTGGAAATCAACCACGTTGAGCCACAAAGAGTTGATGAAGAAGAAGATCCGGCTCCTATGCCTGATGTTGAAGAATATGCAAGGATCTTGCAGCGACTCGCTCTAGAACAAGAGCAAGACCGCGTCAACGAGCCTCCTCGCAACCCATAGCCTGAAGTCCCTGAAGACCACCAGGTACATCCTCCCTTAACTCCTGAAAATGGAGAAAATTGCTGGATAGACGATCCTCTTACATCCGAGGATGAGTCTGACTCGATCAGGCAACGTCTCCCGTCAGAGCTTCCTGTAATGTGATAATTCGGGATTATAGCTCTTCCGAAGCATCATCTGATGAGAGCACTTACACTCCGGCGACGCCTAGCAATGTATCTTCTGGAGCCACCTCGTCTCACGTGACTTTCACCAAGATGACACCCTCTCAGGTTTCTTCTCCTGAGACTGTGACTTCAAAGTTCACACCCTTCCTGACTGAAGAATTCCCAGCTATTGATGCTTGGGACGATGAATTAGTCAACGAAGAAGAAAGGTTGCTGGATGCTGTTCAGGACTTGTTCCCGGAAAATGCTCCGTGCAACACGATCACTGAGGATGGCAACTCTGCTGCTGATTCATCCTCAGCAAATGAAAAATGACAGCCTCTTGATCCTGAAGACAATCTTCCAACGAAGACCCTTCTCAAGAAGCTCTCGAAGTTGGTAGAGGCACCCGCTCTGGCCGGGACTACCATAAAAATTACAACCAATCTTCCTTTACATATGTAAATCCTTCGGGAAAAGATGTTGTAAGCGCCCCTAGTGGCAACAATGATGAACACGCAGGCCCTAAGGAGGCTTTCAAGTATGACTTGATTAAACACTTCAAGCACATACCTGCACGTCTGCACATCCTAGATTTGTTGCGAATGTCTCCGTACACTCGTGATAATCTCATCTCGGAATTACAAAAGCTGAATGAGGATGTCGACAAACATGCCCCGCAAGTCCTCCAAATTGAAATGGATTATCGGGTCAAAAACTCAGAAGCCTCCTTAAAAGGAGAAAAGAAGAAAACTGAAGGGTCATGCATTGAATGCCTCTCGGTTAAAAAAGCAGCCAGTGCAACCATCGCCTTCACAAAGGACGACCTCCTACTTGGCGAAACCAGGCATAACCGACCCCTGTACTTCACAGGGTATATCAAGGAAATGCCTATGCAAAGAGTTCAGATCGACACAGGTTTTGCACTCAACCTCATCTCCACATCGGCTCTTGAAGAGTTGGGCATCCCACCCAGCAAGCTTAGCCACACATCTGTATCTATCTTTGGATACAATGGGAGTACTCAAAGGCCTATCGGCAAAATCAGGTTCAAGTTGCAGATCGGTGATCTTATCTCTGAGGTCACTGTGTATGCAAATAAAACCCCTTCATGCTACAACATCCTTCTCGGACGCCCTTGGATCCACGAGAATGGTGTTGTCCCTTCAACTCTACATCGATGCATCAAGTTTGTCGGCGAAGACGGCATGATATATCCAATCTTTGCAGACAGAAATCCCTTCAAAGGTAAAGAAGTCCACTTCGCAAGCTCACAGATGTATGAAGGTGAAAAAGAAGAAGAGGATAAGCACACAGCATCCTTTGCCGAAAATGTCCAGAAAGATAAAGGCAAAGCTCCTCAACAATCACCGGAAGAAAACAAATCATCCGTTAAAATCCAAAGAGAGCATTCAAACTCCCTTCATCATCTCCCTCAAACCTTCAAAGCCTTTGGTCATCACAACTAAAGTGAAGAAGGCAAAGCAAAAGCCTGGGGGCAAATTTGTTGTCTCTTTCGTGTCTATCATGCAAGACACGGATTCGGATTCAGAGCCAGAAGACGACGCATCGTCAAGCCAAGCTGACACTCAGCAAGTTCAGCCTGCTCTCACTCCAATGGAGACAACTTCTGACATAGAAGATCCTACGTCAGCTTCCTTCGTTGTTCCCAGCAACTTCGGCAAAGGAAAAGCCGATCTTCTTCCATAGATCGGATGCTTTCTTCATCAAACTCCATGCTTGAACCTTTCCAAAATGAAGGTATGCCTCAACTATCCTTATACAGTTCTGTGGCACAAGCTATTATGAAGAAAATGGGCTATGACGCTCAGAACCCAGTCGGTTTGGGAGAAAGACGCGGTATTCTCACGCCATTGGGGGCCCGTCCTGACCAAAAGCCAGCTGGAAGATTGGAGACTCTATGGCTATGTAGAAAAGTCTTCACATGGGTTAGGGTATGATCCTGACACTCCCTTGAGACAGTTGACACAAAGGCTTAAAAGTCGATATACTGACCAAGCCTCAACATCTCAAGTCCATGAAGACATCGATCTCCCTGGATATCTCTTTGGTGAGTCACCTGACAAAGATCCAGGAAGCTCATCCAATTGGCACGATTTCTCCGAAAATGAAGAGGAGTTGTCCGATGGCACAGACATGTGGTCTTCTGACCCAGAAGAACCCTCACCTCCAAAAGAAATAACCTACTTCAACCCGGTTTCAACAGGCGATTGGGATCTTCTCATAGCAAGCCTGGGGAAAATTACCGATCAAGAAGACCCATGGAAAGGAACAAAACCTTGGTCTGGAAATGCCTTTGAAACCCCAGAAGGTTTCATTGAGCTGGAAGCCTCCGAAAATATTGTGGAGGAACCACCTTCGAACCTTCCAACAGAAGATCCTGTTCAAGAGATAGACTTGAGAACACCAGATAACCCACGTCCTGTATTCATAAGTAAGAATATAAAGGATGATGAGTTACCCGAGTATATCGCCTCTCTTCGCCGCTATGGATTATTTCTCCAAGTGGTCAGAAGCATTTGCGTTCAACGAAATGAAGACCTCATCAGTCCTTCAGTTCCTGCGCACCAACATCATTTGTCGTTTCGGCATACCCAAAAGATTCGTCCATGATAACGGACCACAATTCCGGGATCATCGATTCTACAGGTTTTGCGACAAATACAAAATCCAAAGCTGTCCTTCGACTCCATACAATCCGGCAGCAAACGGGTTAGCAGAAGCTTTCAACAAGACACTCTGCAAAATCCTCAAAAAAATGGTTTCTAGTCACAAAAGAGACTGGAGCGACAAAATGTCTGAAGCTTTGTGGGCCTATCGAACCACCGTTCGAGGACCAACCCATAGCACACCATTCTCCTTGGTCTATGGATGCGAAGCCGTCGTGCCCTTGGAAGTACAAATTCCTTCCTTGAGGGTATCCTTGCAAAATGACATGACTCAAGAAAGCAATGTCAAATTGCGACTCCATGAGCTGGACAATCTCGATGAGAGACGGCTCAAAGCTCAACAAAGCATTGAACTTTACCAAGCACGCATGGCATGATTTTTCGATAAAAAGGTCAGGCAACGCACCTACAAAAAGAGTGACTTAGTTCTTGCGGTAAAAAGACCAATGGTCTTCGCTCACAAGTCCAATGGCAAATTTGAGCCAAAATGGGAGGGACCCTACGTCATCGACAAGGTTTTCTCCAACGGCGCATACGCACTTCTAAACATGGGAGGTGACAGATGTATGCTGTCCATCAACGGCAAGTTCTTAAAGCGGTACTACCCTTGAAGACTTACCCAACTGGGTAAGAGCAATGCCTGTACGGCCAAAACCGGTTTCCAAGTACACGCTCGCTAAACCCACCCTTTTTTAGAATTTTCATGTCAAATATTGAAATTTCTAGAAATTTAAACAATGCTTACTTCCATCGTTTCATTGTTAAAAAAAAAATAAAACCAAGTTTAGGAACCTTTCCCTAACTTGACCAAAATTTTCAACCCTTGAACCCAAAATTCATGGTTTGAAACAAAACCCGGATTCAGGGATTTCCACCCTAGTCCACCCCCTGCCTTTTACCGCCAAAATGGTTTTAGGTCAAAACTTATGACCCTCTGTCTTTAAACAAAAAAAAAGAAAAAAAAATGGTTTTTTCAAAAAGACCGCGGGGAAGCGACGATTAGTCGATACTCGCACAAATCGGAAGCATGCGAACCACATTCGACACTTCCAAAATTGCAGGGAAGCGACATTTCGTCGATACTTGCAAAATTGAAAAATCGTGGGACGCAACATTTCAGTTGATATCCACAACCGAAATTTTCAAAGGTTCGAGAAAACCACAAATTTCAAAAATCATGGGGAAACGGCATCAAGTCAGTCCCGCAAAACCAAAATTTTTGAAAAGCAAGGATGCGACATTCCATCGATACTTGCACCCAAATCCACGAGGATGTGACATTCCATCGATACTTGCACCCAAATCTGCGAGGATGCGACATTCCATCGATACTCGCAACCGAATGAGCAAGGATGCGACATTCCATCGATACTTGCAAGAACATTCAGCAGGGAGGCGACTTTTAGTCGATACTTGCATTTTTGAAAACCAAACCGACTATAGATGCCACCAAAACAAAACCGGCTATAAATGCCACAAACCGGCTATCAATGCCACCAAAACAAAACAGGCTATAAATGCCACAAACCGACTATCAATGCCACCAAAACAAAACCGGCTATCAATGCCACAAACAAAAAATTGGCTTTCAAAAACCCCGGCTATCAATGCCACAAACTTGGCTATCAATGCCACAACCAAAAAACCGGCAATCAATGCCACAAATTTGGCTATCAATGCCACCAAACTGGCTATAGATGCCACAAAAAAAAACTCGGCTATCAATGCCATAAAAAAAAAAGCTGGCTCTCATGCCAAAATTGGCTTCCATGCCACAAGCAAAAATCTGGCTTCCATGCCAAACAATCATTTGACAAAAGATTTTCACAAATGACAAGCTTTTGATCAAATCCCATTTAGCAATTACTTTTATCACAAAAAGATTCAAGTGAGCGTAGGGATAACAAAAAAAAATAGTACCAAAAAGAATACATGTGGTACCAAAAAAAAAAAGAAAGTGTTCACAAGCACTACAAAAAAAAAGAGTACCAAAAATAAAATACATGTGGTACCAAAAAAAAAGGAAAGTGTTCACAAGCACTAAAAAAAAAACAAAAAAAGTACCAAAAAAATACAAGTGGTACTAAAAAAAAAAGAAAAAAAGAGAGTGAAGGATAGTTTCTGCTACAAAATCAGGAGCTCAATCAAAAAAGGTCTCCAGCTAAGAGTTCAGTTCCTTAAGCAACTTTTGGCTTCAGCCGTCAAGGATTCCAAGGCACGCTTCTTCAGGAATTTGCCATGAGATGCTGGAGTGGGCTGTACCCCTTCTTTCCTACCAGGAAGCTTATCTCGAGCAGTTCGCCATTGCTTGTTCTCATCAGACTTCCTTTTAAGAACTCGATTGGCATCTGCAACCCGGTGAATCAGAGCAGTCTCCTTTTCACGAGCCTCTGTTATTGCAGTCCACTTGGCAGCGACTTGTGCCTGCAGATGCTCAAGACGTCTCCTGGCCTCATCGACCTCCATATCAAGGATGTTAAGGTCATGTGTCAGCCCAATGACGTTTAGCTCTTCTAAGTTCTTCTCTCGGACTACCTGCTTCCTGCTTTCTATAGCCTCATCCAGGTTAGACTGAGCCTTATCCGCAGGGTCCAGGAACATCTCCTTGAAGAACTGGTCATCAGGAAAACCAATGGTCTCAAACCACCTGTCACCCAGCTCAATGATCCTATCAATGATCGCCCTGGCACTTGTGACATCTAGACCAGCCTCTTCAGCATCACCGAGAATCTCACGCACATGCTGGATCATCCCAAATCCGGCATCTAAGTGCCTAGAAAGCAGAGTCTCAATCCAAGAGCTCAGAACTCGCACCACCACCTTCTTCGCAAAAAGAAGAGACGGCCCAGCTGAAGATTCGCCCAACTCCGTTGGTCGGCTGCTCATGTCATCATCTGTTGGAAGAGTAACAAAAGAACTCTTTCCAGTTGAAGCTGCTCCTGCTCGGGAAGGAATCTCAGCACGAGGTATCTCCTCAACATTGTCAGAACTGGTCCCAGGAGTCTCTACCTCTGGATCAACCTCTGGCATCCCTTGCTCTGGTTCTGAAGGAAGCGACGGACCCTTCTCTGTCACTTCAAAACCTACCAAAGAAACCCAAAAAGTATGAATATGATCCTGTTTGAAAATCATTATCAGGGTTATAACTACAAAATACCTTCTTCGACGACTGGCGGAACACTTTCTTCCTCCATGAACTCATCGGAAGCATCATCAACATTTGCGTCCATCGATGGTTCAAAGTCATCGGAATCCTGTGGCAAGTCAGCTGGCAAGAAATGTGTTAGCAAACCAAGTCACAGACAAAAAAAAAAAGAAAGCAAAAAAAGTCGTACCAATTGGAGATTCTGGATTCACTCCAGAGTCCCTCGGTTCTTCTTTAGGTGCCCCGACAGGATCCGTCACCACCTCATCGGTTGGAACCTCAGGCATCGCCAAGTCTTCCTCTGCTAAAAAAAAGGAAGAGAAAAGCAGAAACAAGAAGCAAATCAGAACATGGAAAATCCCATGAAAACAAATGGAAAGAGAAAAAGGAAGAATCATACCTTCACCGACGGTCTCTTCTTCTCGGCTTCTCTTCTCTGGAGGCTCGTCAGCATCCACTGGCACATCCTCATTGATAGTAAGAGGAACTTCCAAGTCAGGAGAGTCCTCATGCTGCCCCTTGCTGCGATGATGACTCCTCCTCCTCTTACTCCTGTGGGCTCGCTTCTTGGAGGAACCTGCCCCGCTGTCAGAGTCAGGTTTCCCACTTGACTCCTCACTGGATGGTCTACTCTTGCCAGTAGACTCCACGGAAGCTTGCCTCTGTGCCGCTTGCATCCAAGCACCAAGTTCGGCTTCCTCCTGTTCTAGCTGCTCTAAAGCCTCATCAGGTATTTCTTCGAACAGCTTCAGAACCAATGACGCCCTGGTCACCGAGAAAGCCTATCTTGTGCTTCTCTCCAGAAAGGAAGGCCCAAACTTCCTCTCGCCGGACGTCATCCGACTTTCCAAGGCCCTTTCCAGATGCCAGCTTCACATTAAGCTTCTTCTTGGAAAGCCCCCGATATGCCGAAAAGCTCTCCGCGAACCACTTTGCAAAGCCGGCAGTCCGGGAAGTCAGTAACACAGGATAAGAAATCATGGCTGTAGTATCTTCAGCACTATAGAAAGCTCATGCATTTCTCCCATCCTGTAAACCTCCAAAGCGCTTCACCATACTTGAAGGCGCTCCAACAACGCCTTGAGAAAAGCCCAGCTGCAAAGCAAAGCAAGAGGGTACATACGGCTGGATGTCGACGAAAAGATGTCTACGGTACACCATCGTGCCGACACGTATGCTGAAAAGCCACTCTCTCTCTCCATTCGTCAAGGAATAATGCCTTCCGACCCCGCCCTGGTAGAGTCTCGGGAGGCACCAAAATCAAAAGCCTTCTTCTGCAACTCCGGAGAAAGCTTTCACTGAAGACTGCCCCATCTCGACGTCCCTGAACCGTCGGATCCTCATGCGGGGCAAACAAAAGTGATTCGGACACTGGCTTTGCCCTTAGCCAGTCGAATCATCAGTAGGATCATCATCCTGTGCAGCACCTAGCCGGTGGAAGCTAGGACAGTGGTACACGTACCACGAATAAAAGATGTGGGCTGAAAATACCCTATTCATGGGAAGCCCAAGCCGAACCAAAAAAGCAGCAGCCTGCAGTTCGGTACACAGGTAGGAGTAAAGAGCTGGCACCAAAGCAAGCTGCTCTCCAAACGCCATCTGACAAGCCGAAAAAAATACAATGCCGGCCTGATGTGCGTTCCATCTCCTCCAGCAAAAAGAGCCCCACCAAGCCAATAAGTGAGGTAAACAGCGAGATCTCTCCGCAGTGCAATGTCAGGACATATGGCATTTGTTCTGGCACAGAAATCTCTCAACTCTTCTTGCATGGCCAAGATCTTCTTTGAACTTGGATCCTGAGCTCCAGCTTCTTAGGGTCACGCTATCAGAAGACTCCCTGCTATCAAAAAAGTTGGGGAATGAAGAGCTATAACTCTTCCAACTGCTGGATCTAACTTTTAAACCCTCTTTCTCCTTCAAAAAATCATAGAAGGCGACGAGCTGAAAGTACAGAAGCCTGAACTCCTCAGGCTGCCCCTCAAGGACGCTGTCAATTGGCATAAACTCCTCATAGAGTTTGCCGAGGATGGGCAATCCAGTAATGGCGCTCAGCTCCTTCAAAGAGAAACCAATCTCACCATTCGTCACAACGAAGGTGTTGGTTTGTGGGAGGAATGATTCCAGCATAGCCATGAAGGCCTCGTCGGAAAAGATCACTGGTCTCCCTAAAGGCACGGACCGCATCAAAATCCTGGCTTCCTTCAAAATGGCGCCACCAATCAGCACGACGCGATCAGTCCACAACCTCCACTCGGAGTCAGCATTGAAACGGCCACGGAGTCAAAAGGCTTGATCCAATTGCTGCCGTCACCGCAAAAAATACCAAGGCCCACCGGTCTCAAATCGACCGACGGATAATCAGAACCCTGGTAGCCGCTGGATGGCATCAACAGGTCCATGTCAACAGGCGACCTCTTCCATATATCCAGGAGAACCGCCAACAAAAACCCCGGTCTTGATTACATTTGTCCTTCTCACCCAGCTTGGAGGATCATCCCTCTTAGAGCACGTGGGGCAAGGCTCATGATCGAGACAGTGCGATCAAACGTCGACCGGGTAACAACAGTCTTCTTCTCACCATCTGCTGTGAAAGAAAACTGAAAACACCTCCTCTAGTATGTCATGTCATCAGGGACTGCATCACCAAAGAGAAGGTAGGCTTGGGCAAAACGCTCTGATCTTCCATCACCCATGGACGACTGCTTACCATGATCTTATAGAATTCCTCTCCCTTGAGAGTGATCAGTCGCTGCCTCATCTCATCTCTGTTGAGGGAGTCGCACTCTTCCAGATTTCTCTCAACATACTGGACCTTCTCAAAGGCCTGCTGAACGGCCGGATTAGAAGTTCTAGAAGATCGACGAGGTACGTTTATAGCAGGCTCTTTACCCTTGTTCGTTCTGGAGGAACCACCTGCAAAGGATGGAAAAGAAAAAGATCAAACATCAAAATGACAGAATCTCGCTAAAAAAAATCTGGCGAAATTTTGACATGATGACGGGGCAATTCCGAAGAAAAGGAACTATCCCGAAAGAAATAGAAAGCTTGAAGATGGGCTCAACATCGCTGCAAGCTCCGAAACTCCAAACTTTCGAAACCTCAAAGTCCTCCGCAAAATCAGGAAGGGCTCAACATCGCTGCGAGCTCCAAATTCCCAAATTTGCGAAAACTTTCAGGTATGCTATCACATCATGCTACAAAATTTAATTTACAATTGATGCATGCATGAACATCTAGGTTTGCCAAAAAAAGGGGCATTATCATGAATGAGCAAAAGAAAACAAAAAAAAAAAAAAGAAAAAAGAAAAGAAACTTTCCTCGAAAAAAAGAGAGGGAAAGAAAAAAAAAGAGAAAAAAAGGGGATGGCCCACAGGCCACGTGGCCGTAATCTGGCGCCACAAAACAAAAAAAAAAAAAACAAAAAACAAAAATGAAAAAAAGAAAGAAGAAAAGAAAGCAAAAAAAAAAAATGCGTGAAAAAAAAAGAAGCAAAACACGTGGAAAAGAAAAAAAAAAGAAGAAAAGAAAAGAAAGAAACAAAAAAAAAAGAAAAGAACTTTTTTTTTCCTACAATGGGTTTTCTTGAAAAAGGGAACTTACTTGAAGGCCATTGATGGAAAAGAAGAAGAAAATGCTTGAAGATCTTGAAGAAGAAGAACTCTTGGTCTTGAAACCCTCTTGAGATTATTGCAAAAGAAAGTAATAAGAGCAAGAGATCCAAACTCCTCCTTGCTTTTATAGATGAGAGCAATACCAAAGAAGGAAAAAAGAAAGAGGTAAGTGTTACTAATTAGTAACCTTACCAAAAGAAAGAGATTAGAAGGATTCTTTCCCAAAAGAAAGATATCTTGAGGGATTCTCTCCCAAAAAGAAATCAATGAGAGATTTTTTCCAAAAGATAGGATCAATGAAGGATTCTTTCCCAAAAGAAAGATATCTTGAGATATCCCATCCCAAATTAAAGGGAACATGAGAGATTCTCTCCAAGTAAAGATATTCTTAGATATTCTCTATCCAAATGAGATATTTTTGGATATTCTTTATAAAAATGACACCATATGAGATCTAAGCCATTTCAAAAGCTTAAGGTCCGATGGGTTAGCCCATAGCCAGGTTTGACCACCTAGGCACAAAAAAAAAAAAAATTTTGGGCTTTTAGTTAAAGAGAAATCCCTCTTACCAAGAGTATACAAAAATGGTTCCATGCCTATTTTGAGTTAGATTCGACCATACAAAAGAGAATTCCAAGCCCCATGAGCTTCCAAAAATCAAACCATCCAGCCTCATATACTAAATTGAGCCACAATCTTGAAATTGACATTCCACAAAATCAAACCAAATCCTGGTCCCCTAACTTGCCACATACAGCTTGTTGGGTCACAAGACCAAAACCAAAAACCAAAACCGGATCCCCTAACTTGCCACATATAGCCTGTTAGGTCACAAGATCAAAACCAAAATTGATCCCCCAACATTCCACATACAGCTTATTGGGTCGCACGATTAAAACCAAACCCGACCCCCTAACCTGCCACATACAGCCTGTTAGGTCACAAGGTCAAAACCCAAATCCACATCCCTGATGTCATCTTCAAAACTTTACCTCGAGATGGTACGTGATCCCTTTCACTACCATAAAATTCCCCTGGAAGCTCAAAAGGCTACAAATACCAAAAAGAAAAACTGCTCAAAGACTCTTGGTCAAGTCACAGGCTCTCCTTCAAAAATCTCTTCGAGGCACATCGACTACAAAAGTTAAGCAACTCGTCACTGTACCTCGAGGGGGCATTTGTTGACACCAAAAATGTCACTTTGACTTTTCAAGATCCAAAGAGCTACATAAAGTCGCAACCTGCCATAAATAGGCAAGGCTACTTCCAAAAAATCAAATCTTGTCAGAATCAAACAAAAACTGCAAGATCCTTCAAGACAGCCAAAGAGGAGTACACAAGAAGTTTCGGGCCATTTCAAAATCATTTGGCCTAACTTCGCTTCTCCGACAGCCGAAAAGGAGCTCTCGACGGTGAAAGCATCGGAGACACTAAATCTCGATCAGAGCCGATGGATGGTCTCAAAATACATCAAAAGGCTCCACGTCAAGTTCCGAGTCAAACCGACAACGTTTGACCCTACATCAACCCTCAAGCAGCTAAATCAAGCCTCTCGGCAGCAAGAACCACCGAGGCCATCACTCATCAGATAGAGCACATGGGCGGCTTCAAAATGCTTACAAAGGGCTGCACGTCAAATTTCAGGTCATTTCGACAACATTTGACCATAGTTTGACGGTCGGAAGCCAAATCAGGCCTCTCAGCGGCAAAGCTCTCTGGGACCATGGTTTCCAAGACAGAGCCTATGGATCATCTTAAAATGACTCCAATGGGTTCCCTGTCAAATTTCAAGTTAATCGGACATCGGTTGACCGCACATCAAACCGCGACATCTTCATCGTGACAAAAGCGAGTCTACTGGTGATAGGACCCCAAACGGCTTCAAAACTCAAACAAAAGCCTATGTTGGTCTTATTTATTGCTCAGGAGGCTTCACACCGAATTTCAGGTCATTCCGACATCGTTTGACCCAGTTTCAGCCTCTGACGGAAAATCGGCAGCTCTGCGCGACAAAGTCTTCGGCTTTCTCAAGAAATTGGAAACTTTGCAAAATAAAATGCAAGGATTCTCATTAGGTTTTCTACAGGAAATCAGGCTAATAAATGGTCAAAATTTCAAGAAAAATATAGAAGAAAAAAGAATAAACAAACAGCAAAAAACGGACACAAAACTGGACAAAAAGGGGAAAAAAAACCCCAGAGTCGCAGACCCCTGCGACCCTGGAATCGCCGGGGAAGGCCCGGAAACCCCGGTTTTTCACCGTTTTTTCACGATTCGAAGCGTCCAGCCTCTGGTAGTTTCCAAAAGTCATTACTTTTGAGACACCAAATCCTCTTACATCCGTAAAAAACACGGGTCAATCATCAAAAGTATCGAAAACAACATTGATCGCCACCCCGGTCAACCAAAAAAAGTGTGCTTTCCACCTGACCGATTGAGAAATCGACAGGACGGATGGCACTGACCCGCTGTTGGCAACCAACTCCTAAAGTCACATGGGCATCCGATGTCGATCTACATGAAGATCCATCGATGAGTCATTAATCCATTTTCTTTGGATAGACCAATCAGAAGCAAGCATCCGGGAGTTACAAGTCAAGAGATTTATGGCATTTAACCCATGAAACTCCTCCCATCATGGCGATTAAAGGCGATTAAATGCCCTCTATCTCCTCCGGCCAATCAGAAGCCAAGAAAAAGGAGTTACAAAATAAAGATTTAAATCCTGTAACTCCTCCTATTATGCGGCTTAATGACAATAAAAGCCCATAAACCCTCCTAAATGGCTACCTAAAAGCCTATAAATAGGAGAGCTCTCCAAGAAGAAAAGGACAGAGACACGGACAAAGCACAGAAATTCAGAGAAGGAAAGAGAGAAAACTCTGCGGAAATCCTACACCGACCACCGCTACAAGGTGACAAAAGTCCCTTGGGGGTACCCCCCCCCAAGGTCCTTGCCCTCTCCTTCTGCCTCCAATGGCTTAGATGTGGCTTTTCAGCCCGTCTACTCGGTTTTTTATTGGACATAGGACCTCCTTTTGGTCTTTGTCCTCTAAAAACCTGAGGTTATAGCCAAGCCAAGCGAATCAATAGCATCCTCTGTTCTTATCTGCATGGATGATGGCGAAGCCCACATATGGCTTGCGACCGTCAATCTGAATGGGTCCCCTATAATCTCCTGAGAAGTTAGATCCTCCTTTTCTTGCTTTTCATTGTAGTTTGTATTTTTTCAAAAGAGACAAAAATCACAACTCTTGTCTTTCATTATTGATAAGGATTGTAAATCGGCTATAAAAGCCAAAATCGGCTATAAACGCCAGAAATCGGCTATAAATGCCAAAATCGGCTATAAATGCCAAAAAAATCGCCTTTTCACGGACAAACCAAGAAAAATGTCTCTTTTCTTAAATATATGTGCAATGGAAAACTTGAAAGAAGTTGATTTCTTTTTTACTTGCGAAGGTTGATCTCCGGATAACCACTTGCAATTCCGAGTAAAATAGAAAATCTGGCACACCCACACAACAAAAATGTTGATGCGCGCCTCTGCCCCCCGATTACGAAAGGGTCGGACCCAACGGACTCCCACGTCCGCCGACCTCGGTAGAACCGAGCAGGAGCGCGGTCCATCAAGTACAGTGTTAATCCCAAAGCATCGTATATCCCTACTCAGTCAACAAAAGGAGTTAGAGTTCGCGATACCCGAACAAATAATCTTTGTGCATAGATATAAAGGAGGGTATCCCGTTGCCCCCACACCGTTCATGATTTAGCTAGGTTAAAATCCGATATAACCGGAATAACCGTGAAGAACATCAGCTCAAAACAACCTCACATATAGTCAGATGAGTCCAAAAAGGGTAGCCAAAGTTCCATCTAAGTCCATCCAAGGTAGGGTCAAAAAGGCCCTTTCCAAAAGGGACCCGCAGTTCACCCAGTCGACCCACCCCTAGGTCGGTCGACATCCTCCAGTCCGGTCGACATCCCCCCATAGAGTGCCCGTTCGACATCCTCCAGTCCTATCAACCGGAGGTTATAAAAGAAAATGGGTGAACAGTGATTTCGTCTGGTGCCCAGCACCTAACTCTGTGTGGCCGGTTGATGAGTGTTAAATATTGCATATTTTACCCTTCATTAGTCCAAATTTTATCAGCATCTCATATGCATATCATTTGCTTTACACGGAGATTTTATCCTTTTATCACATTAACGGATTATCGGATTATCATGCATAAATCCGATTATTTATAGTGCATTTTTATGTAATTTCTCTTGTGTTGGTGGACCACGCGACTACCTCCAACCTTTTTGCTACTGTCCCAAGGCATCAAGAAGAGATTTTAATAAAGAAGTTACATGAAGAAATCTTGATAATGTGTTGAAGAATTCCAAAATAAGTGGAGAAGACTTTAAGGATAAAAGAAGTCATTTTCTAACACAAAGGAGTGGTTAGTGTATTGGTTAGTGCTTGTGTTGGTATGAAATAGGTTTTGGGTTCAAATCCCAATAATTATATATTTTTTTGTTGCATAGAAAATATTTCATCCAACTCTAACCTCTCTATCAATCAAAACACAAGTTGCAAAGAGAAAAAAAATTCTTTTGGCAAGTTAGTCTTTTTGCAATTTTATTTTTACTTTTAGATTGTAATTAGGAGCTTCTTTGTAACTAATTTAGAGAGTGTGTAATTGAAGATCATTAATGAAGATTTGGAGCTCCTTCTTGATGTTTAGTGGCTAAAGATATTGAATTAGGCTCCCCTTTTGAAGCTAAGTAATGTGATTAGTTCAATTACATGCATGTTTTAGTTTAAATTCCCTACTTGTGCTTGCAATTTTATTTTTACTTTTAGATTGTAATTAGGAGCTTCTTTGTAACTAATTTAGAGAGAGTGTGTAATTGAAGATCATTAATGAAGATTTGGAGCTCTTTCTTGATGTTTAGTGGCTAAGGATATTGAATTAGGCTCCCCTTTTGAAGCTAAGTAATGTGATTAGTTCAATTACATGCATGCTTTAGTTTAAATTCCCTACTTGTACCTTGATTGATTAGTAGATTTTACATCTAGTTATGCTAATTTCTCTCATTTCTCATGCTCTATCTCTACACTTGATGCTTGGATAATCTCAATTGATACTTTGTAGTTTGATTAAGTTTTCTCACAAAGCATCCTCTAAAGCCCTTATTTTTTATATTTTGTAGCTTGATTTTGATGATTTATTGTTAGGGTAGCTAGATGATGATCTATGATCTTGGCCTTTGATTTTCTTTTACTTTGATATTCATTGTTATATCATCCAATCCAATTAGGCAAGAGATTGTTAATTGGATTGTAGATTTGGGAGTTGAATTAGAACATGCATTGTTTGAATTAATTATATACTTAGTGGATTTTAGATTGCCTAATTCTTATTTTTATTATTGTTAATTTGAACCATTGTTTTAAAATCATACACATTCCATACAACTTGTTTTAAAATCCCATACATTTCACACCACATCTTCATATTAAATCGTCCATTTCCACCACTATTCATCCACATTGTTCACTTCAATTGTTTATATTAGTTATATCTTAGTTCAACTCTACTTTATTTGGATCCATTGCTTGTTCCATCCTCTCATTGTGAGATCGAGAACCGGGACTTTTTAGTCCGTTACTACTTGACGACACCGTAGTCTTGCATTTAAGCATTGCACAAATACCTATCGATCACCGGTAGACCGCATACACTGTAGTTACAGAACTTCAATTTCGTAACTGAAGTGAAATGGGTCCAAAACCATTTCAAATCCCTTTGACCTGAAATCAGTGCAAATGAAGAGAAAAACCCTTCCATTCAAATCCAAAAAATCCTATCAATCTAACCATGTAATTCAAAATCCAATTTGTTAAACAATTAGACCTAATTATCATATTTTTTCAATAATCCTAACATCAATTGAGCATGTGTACATCTAAGCCATCATCAATAATCAAAATCAAGAAAGACAAACATATCAAAGCTTAAACATATGTATGTTAACTTGCCTTTAGATGGAGCTTCTAACACAAGGAAAAATGGAGTAAAACCCCCAAAATGAGCTCAAACTTGGAGAAACAACTCTCAACCCAAAATGAATTTATAATATGTATGCAATGGGTTGGGGTGAGTCTCTCTAATCCATTTCTAACCAAAATTAAAGGAAGAAGAATAGCTAAGCCTACAAGCTTTGGGAGCTTACCTTGAAATGGGTAATGGATGGAAAGCTTGGAAAATGATATGGTTGTGATCTTGGAGGCTTGAGGAAGAAGATGTGAAGTCCGGTCGGCGAGAACGGAGCTCCGGTGGCCGTCGTTGGCAAGGAGGCAGTGAGGGAGATGAGTTTGGAGGAGAGAAAGAGTGAAATGAGAGAATGAAATGAGATGAGGCATCGTTGGGTTTTATTTAGGTTAGGATAGTTGGTAATTCTAATTTAGTCCTTCGGCTCACTAATGATGACATTCTGGCCTCTTCGACGCGTCAGATCGAAACGCGACAGAAGACTAAAGTTCATGAAACGACGAGACCTATCCGATGCACCCAAACTCACAAAAATTCATAATCTCATAAAAAAACCCTGAAAACATCCCGAAATTGCAAACCATACCCTACTCTGCCCAAACGCACTCGGAATCGCGTGAGACTCTGCACATCTGATCCACACATCAAACCCGAATCGCTAAGACTCTAAACACACTTAATTAAATAATAACCAATTAATCATAATAATTTAGGATTAAGGGTCGGGGAGTTACATCCCCCTTAGACTATTTGGTCCTCCAAATGACGAACACACCTCTGGAAGTAAATCGGAATACTTCTCCTTGACTTAATCCCTGAGTTCCTAAGTTGCTTCCCTCAGACTGTGATACTCCCACTATACCTTGACCCAATAATGGTCCTCATTCTCAGAACGTGTTCCTTAGTATCTATGATCTTCTTTGGCCTCTCAACAAATGTTACATCTAGCTAAACATCGGCTCGTGATGTAGCACGTGTGTAGGGTCTGGAATGTATTTCCTCAGTGTGGAAACACGAAAGACCTTGTGAACTCCTGCTAACTCCACTGGTAGGATCAATCTATAAGCCACTTCACCAACGCGCATATCAATCTCAAATGGTCCAATGTATCTCCGAGCCAATTTGCCTTTCTGCACAAATCTCATAGTTCCTCTAGTCGGTGAGACCTTGAGAAAAACTTTGACTCCGACCTTGAACTCCAAATCTCTCTTTCTAGTGGTTTTTTTGCAATCTTCGGCCTATCAATAATCTGCTTCACTTTTTTCGGTGGTATCACTGATGATCGAAGGTCCAAGAAAACTCCGAACACCAATATCTTTCCAACAAATCGGGGTCTTGCACTTCCATCTGTACAATGCCTCGAACAGTGCCATCCCTGTACTAGAGTGGTAACTGTTGTTGTAGGTAAACTCACACGAAGGAAGACTTTTCTCCCAGTCTTTCCCAAACTCTAGAGCGCATGCCTACAACATATTATATTCCGTAGTCTGGTTCGTCCTCTTAGTCTGTCCATCGGTCTGAGGGTGAAACGCTGGGCTAGTCATAATAATTAAAAAAAATTCTAAGAATGAATCCATTACTTACAAAATATAAAAATACATTTATACCCGCATTCTAACGATTCAAATTATTAAAGTTGTATATGCAAGTAAAGTGCTACAATAATAAGGAAAATGAAAGAAAAAACATTACATATTACACAATTTGTTAGTCCAAATACCAAATGTAAAAGATCAAATATACGTTTCAAATTACATTCTACTCATCATTTTTAAATTAGTAACTCCAAACCTCATGCATAATTACTTATAAATAAATTTTAATTATTTAAAATTAGATATGCCCATTAAATGGTTCGAAATGCCAACAACCACTGCAACATATGAGTCTTTTTGCGACATTTTTATTTGCAACGCTTTCAAAGAGTTGTTAATACACATTATTGGCAACGCTTTAAAGCGTAGCAACTCAGTTTTGGTAGGCTGTAATCAGGACATTATCAACGATGCTTGTAAGCATTGCTGATAATTTTTCCAAACTTAATGTTTATTAAAAATCTTTTTTAAGTTTTTTTTAAGTGTATTAGCTTTGTTATCCGTCGGTGGTGCCACTTAGAATTTCTGGCGCGAATATTTCACAGGTGGCGCCAATGTTGGACGCTTTTATTTTCATCAAAAGTCAGTAAAAGGAAAAAACCCTAACATCCTCAGAAGTCAGATTAGTGCGCAGAAGTCCCCTGAGAAACGCAAGCCAAAGCAATCAATCGCTCTACAAATGTCTCAGACCCATCCATCCATTTTGAGGGCCTACTCTGCTATTCTTGCGACGCAAGGTCTCAACTGCGTGAAAAAGGCAGTCTATTTTCTGCAGTGTCTTTGATGTAGGATCCAAGGAGGAGGCTGCACATTTCGGATTGGCGATTTGCTATGGCGATTTGCTACCTGGACTTCTTTCATGAACCGGGCAGAAAGGTTCTCAAGCATAATGCCATCAGAGGCGACAAAGAAGGCAAGGGTAGCCCAGCGCGTGGGTCCTGTGAGAGATCGATTTCTTCGGTCGTGAAGGAGGCTTCGGCCTTCTTGTACATTTCCCAAATCTAGGGCCAGCGGATTGGGAACATGTAGAAGTGGTCGGGATTTGGGGCGAGGAAGGGTTCTTCCAGAATCAAAGGCATTGTGGATTGAAATCAGGGAAGAATTGGGGCAATGGGTATTTTTGTTTTGGTGGTCTTTGAGATGGGTTCTTGTATTGTAGATTAAAGATAGCATGGATGAAGAGAAATCAGAGAAATTAGAGAAATGGGTCTTCTGACTTGAAGCGTTTTGGAAACAAAACCGACTCCATCTTCACTCTCTCTCTTCACTAGCACCGTACCAGGCCAATCTCCCTCTCTCTTCACTACACTACAACAAAATATAGTTTTGCCAACGCAGTCACCGCGTCTGGGAATGTAGGTTTTGCGTCGGCAAAGGATTTCCCAACGCATTTCAGTGCGTCGGCACCGCCTCGGCTACCTAATGCCTGGAAAACCATTCCCGACGTAATAATGTTTAGCGTCGGCTAAAAAGGGTCATTCACCGATGCAATGGTGCGTCCTCCCAAACGTCGGCAATGTCAACAGCGTCGGCAAAAAATCGAACTTAATGGTTAAACTCACCTCACTGCCGACGCATAACAATGTCGGTTATACATTTGCCAACGCACATACTAGCGTCGGAATACATATTTGACGACGCATACACAACGCCGGTAATACATATCCCGACTTGTTGAAGCGTCGGCAAATATCTTTAATGACGTAGAAAATCACTTTTGGCGATGCAGAAAGTGCATCGGAAAATAGATTTACCTCACTGCCAACGCATAATAACGTTGGTTATACATTTGCCAACGCACATACTAGCGTCGGAATACATATTTGTCGACGCATACACAACGCCGGTAATACATAGTCCGACTAGTTGAAGCGTCGTCAAATATCTTCAATGACGCAGAAAATTACATTTGGCGATGCAGAAAGTGCGTCGGAAAATAGATTTACCTCACTACCAACGCATAATAATGTCGGTTATACATTTTCCAACGCACATACTAGTGTCGGAATACATATTTGACGACACATACACAACGCCGATAATACATATCCCGACGTGTTGACGTGTCGGGAAATTTCTCCAACGAGGGCAAAAATTTACTTTTAGCAACGCAGAGAGTGCGTTGGGAAATAGCTTTTCTTATCAATTAAAAAATAATTGAAAAAATAAAAAAAAATTCCTGTACAATATTTTCCTGCTCAAATCTATATTTTCAACATTGCACAAGCATAAGCATTGATAAACAACAAATAATCCCACATTCATCATGAAACAATAAAAAATAATGAGTCACCAATAAACTTAAACCAATCATAAAACTTGTCCGTGCCACATAAAATGTAATATCCCACGTCAAAAAAAGTCAAATATCTCAATAAAGTAAATACTAACTAAAATCTAATCATCCAAAGTACACCATGAAACACAACCAGTCAGGAGGGGATGACCCATGCCAATTCATAAAACCATAAAATCCTTATCTTTCGGAGGACCCCGAACCATCCATACCGACCCGGGAAAGCAACAACTGAATTTGACTCTGCATGTGAACCTGCAAAGCTGCCTGATCTTGCATTTGTTTCTTGCGAGTCCTCATACTGTCGCCGCAACTCATCTTGCATTTGTTTCCATGAGTCCTCATACTGTCGCCGCAACTCTTCTTGTGCTTTCAAAGAGTCAGCTAGTTGCTGCCGTAGGGTGCTCATCTCAGAAGACATCAAGATACCAGTAGAAGATGATGATGGGCCCCTCGATCGGTACCCTTGCCTCCTCGCGACCCTCTTCCCTAGCAGATTCTCGATCACCTGTTGCTCAGCCACTGGAGAGTTAATTTCAGGCTGAGACAGTGCCTCCTCCATTCTTCGCTACAATATGAAAACATTCAAATATGACATGTAATTAATATACGTTAGGCAACTGAAATAAACAATAATATACAATATTTTTAATGAAACAACTCACATGTGTCTCCTCAGCATGATCTGTGATCCATCTGTTCTTCTTCTTGCTATAGTGTTGCTGACGATATAAATCAGGTTGAGAGGGAGGAGCCTGCTGCTCATCTGCCTGCATGATCGAGTACTCGGCTGCAAATGATCGAGACCCAGTTGTATGAAGCGTCTTCACTTTGCTTCGGCTCTCTGAATTCCTCTGTGACTTACGCTGAAAATTAGAAGTAATAGATAATGTAGTTAGCTTATTTAAAAGAGATTTGAGGAATCATAGCCATAAAAATTTATAAGTGATTCTGCAACAATGTAATTGACCTCAGTCCACTACTTTGCTAATACGGAGGATCATCAACATTGCAACCTTATTGAGAGTTTCAAAACAACTGAGATACAGAGTTCTCATTCATTTTCGTTTTCTTACCTTTTGTCATTTCAAAAGTGATGATGAGTGGAACCCACTTATCTCATCAACTGCCTTTATCAAGTAACAAAAAACATCAAGAGAAGTGAACCCAAACGAATAAGCCTAGTAGCCAACATAAAAGCATTTGAAATTAAAGTCCATAGGCTTCCCTATCACAAGTAATGACAAGTGCATATGCATCCCAAATCATCTCATTGCCTATCACAAGTAATGACGAGAACATCCCAAATCATCCCATCAAAGGTAAATATTAGCATGCACACACCTGTCTATATAAAGCTAATCTAAGAAAATATCCAAGCATTTAAAATCAAAGTTCTGGGTCCCACTAACAACAAGCAATGGTGTTGTGGCCTACTTAACAAGCTTTCCATGAGCAATGTTTTCAACAACAGACCGAAGAACTATCATACATTTTGCCACCGGGTTGGTTAAAGGCCCGAGTTTCAAACAACAATAATAGTTAAAAGAACAACAATATATAGTGTAGAGACTAATTAAAATCATGTACCGAAAGCAAATCAAGAAATATAATTTAGATACCTTCCACTCTGGTGTCTCCCATTTGTTCTCTATCAGCCAGACCCACTAGGCCACCCTCTGCGTATCATATGGGAACTGCTTCGGATCGTGGCCATTTTCCAACAACTTCTTATATTTTTTGTGTAGCTCCGCCCTTAACTCCCTATAAGTATGCATTGCTAGTTTCCCGACTGCATTTGCCACACTTGCATCGGTCTTCCAGTCGCCAAAGTCATACTTTTGCTATCATTTCAAATCCACAAGTGTGAAAAGTAAACAGTAAAGCCTATGAATATAGATTAGGAAGTATAAGATTGTTTTATTACCGCAGCTGCAGTAAAGATTGCCTCCTTGCACCCATCATCAATTGCTCCCCATGTTTCTTTGTTCAAAGGTACAAGCCTGCGAATATGACTCCCAAGCTCGATTGCAAATGTAGAGGCATTTATACCCTCGAATGCCCCTGATTGTGCACCTAGCGGAACAGAAAGCCTACTGCCTAGAATCTTCATCCTCTTCTCTGACTCATGGCCCACCACCTTACCCCGTACACGTCGAGAGGATGATGCTACAACCAGCATAAACAAATCCAAATTATTAATCATAAAAAAATGAAATCAGGCTAATAAGTTTGAAAAGATAATAGGGTCAAATATTTCTTACCTACGCTGTTGTCCGTAGTAGGCTGGCTAGATACATCGGGCTGGGTGGCACTAATCTCACACGAACTGGTAGTAAGATCTGGGACCGATACCTGAGTGCCTTGTGATTGGCATTGTCTGCGTCTCCCTGGGGCCATGTGTGCGAACTGAATAACACAATAAGTTAGGATAAAATCAAGAATTACAAAAAAAAAAAAAAAAACACAATAAGTTAGTATACATGCAAGAAATATCACAAGTGTTTAAATTTTGATATTGGATATAACAACCTCTTCTTCTAACTCATCTTCTTCCTCACTACTTCCGGATGGTCTATACTCCTTGTCGACGTTATCATGCTCGTCTTCAACAGAGAGTTGATGCAAAGATGGATTTTGAATTGCTTGTACCAATTGTCGTGCGCCAATTTCACTCATTCGGGCCATGTTACTTACAATATTCTTATTTCTAGCTAACTCATAAGCATTCTTCTTTTGAGACAATGCGCCAGGTGCAACATACGATTTTCTTTTTTTCGGCATTTTTTGGGCCACTATGATAAAAAATGACAAAGAAATCATAAATATATAAAGGGATCAAACACATAAAAAATTTAAAAAAAGTCATAATAGTGGCAAACAAATAAAAGTAAAATTAATGATTTCATTGCATGTAATCCATGTCCACACACATGAAGAAATAAACTTTACATATCATAATTCCATATCAGAATCAATATCAGGGTCGGATTGATCAGTTTCCTCTTCATTTATATACTCTGCCAATGTTTCGTCCTCGTCACCACCATCAGCAATTGGCTCATCACCAACGGCCACAGGTTCATTATCCTCAGGGATGATATCTGGTTCAATGTCATCCCTAGTGTAACAAAAGGAAAAATCATCGGCAACAGATACGGAGACAGTTTTAATGGCTTTTTCCTGTTGGTACGGCTCGTTCATCACATTTTGTTTTTTTTCCTCATCTCGCTCTTGCACATCCCAAACACCCTGATGCTTGACCCGTTCCACGACTTTCCAATTTGGGCCTAATTTGGTGTCATTGACATAGAACACTTGATTTACCTGATTTGGCAAGACAAAAGGATCATCTTCATACCACCGATCCCTAACGTAAATGCTTGTGACATGTGGGTCGATATTTTTTTAGATTTATTACCAGTATTATACCATTGGCATTTGAACAAAATAACTTCAGAACCATTGATGTATGACAATCCATAAATGTTGGTCAAGTAACCGAAAAAGTCAATGCTTTCCTCATTGTGGTCCCCCTCGACGACCAC
Source organism: Litsea cubeba (assembly GCA_012931725.1). Classification (NCBI taxonomy): domain Eukaryota; kingdom Viridiplantae; phylum Streptophyta; class Magnoliopsida; order Laurales; family Lauraceae; genus Litsea; species Litsea cubeba. The sequence goes on from CM022954.1 coordinate 52,283,898, forward strand.
CCCGCTATTCTGGCTCTTCTGACAATTGTCGCGGTCTATGGTGACGAACCGGACACCATTAATCCTACAACCTGAGTATTGATGCACCAAACAACTAGGACCATTTGCCAATGCCCACAATGCATATGTTGCTTCTGGAGACCCTCGAGATCTGAGTTGGTTTATCTGCATTAGTTTCTTAAATTAATTCAAATTGGATTTCCATGTTTTGAGTTTGTAACATTTATTATGCATATGTTATACGTACATGATCTCTGAACCATCCAGAAAACTCTTCCCATTGTAAATTAGTGATGTTGCGTCCCCCGTGCTCATTCACTTACCTCTTGTGCTCTCTACTCAGCATAATCAGTGTGACATATAGGAATATTAGAAAGTTTACAAGTAATGCATATAATTAGTTTAATTGAACCACTTACTCAAGATAAGGTATGACATCGGGAGTGTTATACAACAAAAACCAATGGGTCCCTGTCGGACACATTAGGAGCCCTCATGATAGGTGAAAAGGGCCAGACGCATTGGGCGAAGACACCCAACTCTGGGCCTTGTTCACCCCCATCGTCATTCCGTTCTTCAGGAACTTCTCCCTTTAGGTACATCTTCATAAAATTAACACTCTCTTTGGCAATATATGCCTCGGCGATCGAACCTTCTGGCCTAGCTCGATTCGTAACATAGCCCTTCAATGTTCCCAGAAACCTTCAAACACATAAATCAATATCAAGATAAAAACATTTAAAGAATGGTAAACACAATCACCTCTCAATACCAATCAACAATTTAAAGAATGCCGAAGGGAATCACCTCTCGATTGGATACATCCACCGATATTGCACCGGTCCGCGGTAAATGAACTGCCAAATGGACCATCACATCAAAGAATGCTGGAGGAAAAATCCTTTCCAACTTACATAGTATGAGGACAATCTTATGTTCCAATTCTTCCATATGACTCCATTTCAAAGTCTTTGAGCAAATGTTCTCGAAGAAGCTACCCAGCTCAAATAGTGTTGTGCATATCTCTTTGTTCACATACCCACGCATACAAATCGGAAAAAGACGCTATAGTAGAACATGGCAGTCATGACTTTTCAGGCCCGCTAATCTCCCATTCTTTGAGGTCACACACCTCGAGAGGTTCGCAGCATAACCATCTGGGTACTTGATCGATTTTAAATATTGATAAAAACCATCTTTCTCCTTCGGGCCTAACGTGTAGGATGCACGGGGCTTCTCTTGTGTTCCATTACTTCTTTTTCGTAGATGCAATTCTGGCCTAATATTCAGATCTTCCAAGTCCTGACAGGCATACTCTGTGTCCTTGCTCTTCTTGTCTAAGCCCACCATTGTGCAAAGGTGACTTTCACATATATTCTTCTCCACGTGCATAACATCAATGTTGTGTCGAAGCTTTAGTTTCTTAAAGTACGGTAGCTCATAAAAAATGCTTTTCTTTATCCAGTTTAAGTCTTCAGGGTCACGTGGTCTTTTTTTTATTGTTAGAGTGCTTCCCAAACCTTGTATATGGAAGCCGATCCAATTGTGCTTGTACCTTTTCCACCAGCGGCAACTCCAATGACTTCACTCGATTCTCCACCTTCCCATTAAACTCCTTGCTATGTCACCAATTGTGCCTTTTAGGCAAGAAAGATCTATGGCACGTGTAACCAATCTTCCTTCTCAACCTGACCGATAAAGGGTCTTCATTACAAATGGGACAAGCCTTGTACCCTTTGGTGCTCCACCTAGATAAGTTACCATATGCAGGGAAGTCGTTTATGGTCCACAACAAAGCCGCACGCATTTTAAAGCTATCCTTGCTAGAGGCATCATAAGTTTCGACACCATTCTCCCATAACTCCTTCAACTCATCAATCAAGGGTCGAAGATAAACATCAATACCATTACCAGGCTGATGTGGTCCAGGAATAAGCAATGACATCATGAAGAATGGCTCCTTCATGAACATCCATGGTGGCAAGTTGTACGGCATTAGTATGACAGGCCACATACTGTAAGACGTGCTCATGTCCCCAAAAGGGTTGAACCCATCAGAGGCTAACCCCAGTCTTATATTACGGGTCTCCGCCGCAAAATCCGGATGTTCCTTATCAAGACCCTTCCATTCCTCACAATCTGCCGGATGCCTACCTATCCCATCATCTTTGCGTTTATCACTGTGCCATCTCATGCGTGTGGTAGTCTTTCTGGACAAGTAAAGTCTCTGCAACCTTGGTATTAATGGGAAGTACGGTAAAACCTTATGCGGGATCTTCTTTCCCTTCCCATCATTTAGCTTGTATCTGGACTCCCCACATACCGGGCATTTTTCTAAATCTATGTTCTCCTTCCAAAACAAGGTGCAATCATTATGACAAGCATCAATGTGCTCATATCCCAGACCCAAGTCACGCAGTATCTTCTTCGCTGCGTAAATTGAATCTGGAACCAAATTACCATCTGGCAGGAGTGCCTTCTGTATCTGCATCACATTGTTGAACGATTTGTTACTCCACTTTCCCTCCACCTTTTGCTCCATCATCTTAATGACAAAATCCAGTAGAGTGTTGTCTGGAGAGCAACTTGAGTACAGAGGGCGCTGAGAAGCATCCAACATCCTTTCAAAGTGACGCATTGTGTTATTTTGGATGGCCTCAGCGTTGGTGTAAGTTCCCATGTATTGGTCTTCCATCATTTCTTGATATTCATCCCGATCCTCATAATCACTATCTACCCCTTGTTCCGATTCGACAACGTCATCCACAAGAGGTGTTATCTCTCCATGGTAAATCCAGGTCTTGTAGGATGCTTGCATACCCCAACGGTAAATATGAAAGTTCACAGTGTCGCAGTCATACCGGCGATTGTTCTTGCAAGTCCTACACGGGCACCAAATCTCAGTAGCATCCCCAGCATTCGCCTTTGCAAATTCAATAAATGACTTCACCCCGTCACGATACTCCCGACCCATTCTCACCGTGCGATCTTGACTATCCAGTGTCGTCCAAGTCTTGTCCATATCTTAAAAATGAATAATCAATAAGCTAATCAAATTATTAAAGAGAGAACACACAAACACATGTGCATATGATTATGAATACAATCAATCACATGATGACCTTGAATGCTTTGAATTGGAATACAATCAATCACATGATGACCTTTGAGTTGGAATACAATCAATCACATGATGACTATGATAATATGTTTCACTACCTATGATCTTATGTTTTGCATAGCCATCTAGTTTGTAGCCTACATCCAAGTTTCATCATAAAAAGAAATAGAAAAAAAAGGAATGGGAAGCACAGTGGGAATGGGTTCTGGCAACCCATTGTCAATTAGGTTTAGGACTGTACTAATTGATGATTGGTAGTCATACACTTAAAGGAGTGATTTTTAGTCATTCATCACATGATGAGTCCCATTTGAAACCATATGCTAATTTATGATGCATTTTACTGGGCTCATAATAATCTATTTGGACGAAGGGTTTGGCACTGCAAGAAGAAGAAATTTGCAAGAAGGGTTTTTTTTTTTTATGTTATTCGGAAGGGTTTAGATAAGAATGGGAATACACTTTTAGCGGGAGTCTTCTATCATGATGGAACTTTTAGTGGGAGTTTTAGCTCGACCACCGCCGGGGGCGCTGCCCCCTGGACCCCCGCGAGCTGACGTTTAAGCTCTCTCCTTATCTCCAAATCTGCAAGGGTTTTTCTTCCTTTTGCACCAGCAGCAGCAGCTCCATAAACATACGTCAAGCTGTGCACTATTAAAAACAGCACAACCTTTTGGCAGGTTGTGTTGGGTATATTAATTATTTTTTTGGGTCTTAGGAGGCACTGTCACAACAGACTCAGTTGGACCAAGCTGCTGCATACATCAAGAAGCTGAGGGAGAATGTAGAAGGGTTGAAGGAGAGAAGGGCTCTAACAGCACATATTGTCGGAATCAATAAAGATATGAGTGATGGGATGATGATAGAGTTGAGGACGCCTGTGATTGAAGTTAAGGACTTGGGTTCTATAGTTGATGTGGTTCTGATAAGTGGGTTGAATAGGAATTGCATGTTGTGTGATGTTATTAGAGTCCTTGAGGAGGAAGGAGCTGAAGTTGTGAATGCTAGCTTCTCTCAAGTAGCTAATTAGTTGTGGTGACAGAGCTGCTACTATTTTTAATTATAGTATTGGAGTGGTTATAGAGTGCAAACAACCAAATAATCTGAATGAGATGAATTGGTATTTGGTAAGGCTACCTAACCCACACAAGGGTTAATTTCATGGACACCAAACATCTTAAAACATATTTTACTTCAACTAATATTTTAGATTGTACATACCATGCATTTTTTCTAACTTCTTTAATAGAGTAATATAAACAAACACATGGTAAGCATTCTTTACAAATATCCATACCCACATTAAAAATTAAAAGTTTCTTTTTCTAGCTTCTTTAACAGAGGAATATAAACAAACACATGGTAAGCACTCTTTACAAATAAAGAGAAATATTACAATAACATAAACAAACAGATGGTTCATAGTAGAGAGAGGAAATACAGTTTACAGTAACTATTTAGAAATTTTATAGATCTGATTTATTGTCTGTAATAAAAGATGCACCGCAAATTGTACAGTAAATTGTCCAGAAAAATAAAATAAACTAGCTACATAACAGAAAAAAAAAGCAACAAATGTTTTTTTTAAATGTTGCACAGATGGTACTTCAAAATCGTGGACTGCTAATAAGAATAAGCCCTAACATGGAAAAAAGAACCCAACTTTCCTCAATTCATCTCTTCCTTTCATGGATTGCTGCCATCTTTGTCACAGGATTAGAACATCTAGTCAGTTAACCTATTAGGTGCATCTACCCCATAAATGATGGGTCCATTTGGGAAAATAGTTTGGAACAAGAGTTCCCCATTGGGTAGAAATAGCAGCTTTGGTGCACACATGAATGAACAGCTACGCGAGGGAACAAAAGAGAGATCAAGAATAAAATGATGAAAACATGGCATGACATTCTCTACGGATCGATGGATATGTCTACATTGCCCAATCCAAGCCCCCAATGGAAAGAAGAGCTCCATAAAGGCAACCCAACACATAAAGAAGAGTTCCTTCTTCTGTTGACCAAGAAAATACCAAACAAAGTAATCAACTAGAGGGCTGCTGGGTGGAAGGGTTGCTGGCGTGCAGAGGGTCTGGGGGGGTGGAGGCAGGGGGGTGGGGGAAGAGGGAGCACTGGCCGGCATAAAGAGAGATGGAGAGAGATATCATACCTGGGCTTGCTGCAGTTGTAAGAAGAAGACGATTCCGAAGAAGGGTTGCTTGCTGCAGTTGCAAGAAGAAGAAATTCGGAAGAAAGGTTTAGATACAGAAGGAGAATACGGCCGGGTCTTTTATAATGCTAGAACTTTTAGCGGTAGATCCTATGGATGCCAAAAATTAGGTTTAGTTCACCCAATATAATACTAGGCACTAAAAATATATCTCTAGCTTCAAAAGCATAGGCTGCCACAAAAAGTTCAACGCTAAAAACTGAAAAAAATTGATTTCTACTAGAATTTGGCGCCATTAGAGTGGGATTTATACAGGCAGCCACTGCTATAGGCGCGACTAAAAGTTAATTAAAATTGACTTTTACCGAGGGCAAGTTGGGATTTTTATTAGGTTTTTAAGCAATGCTTACGGGCTCAAAATACAGGCTTATGTGTTTTTTTCAAGTTGGGTGGGGGCTTTCCTTATGAGTCTGACCTTCGATGAATAACCATCATACGTTTATAAGGTATCGTCAAATCTCATTTTGAATGGAAGTTATCTCATCGTACGATTGAACACACAAAAAAATAAAATAATAAAACGACATTTTTTTACCCATGGTTTTTTGTTTGGTAAATCTTAGAGTCATTCCAACTCAATTCTAAACAAAAAATTGGGATACCCCATCATTAAATGTGTTTGTTCATTTTGAACGACTTTGATTATCCATATATGGGCACGAGTGGGACCCATCCAAAAAAGTTCCCACCATACTCCACTAGAAGCTATTGTAGTTGCCCCCCAGAAAACAAATTAAAAAAATAAAATAAATAAAAAAACATGAAAGAGGCAGAGAGTTGGAAATAAATCAAAGCGATTAAAATGAAGTGCTCATATTATTTTGGCAAAAAAGATTTTTACTAAATGGGGCTTTGTGGACGCAGATCTGTGCATCGCCAGTAGGCAAAATAATTGTCAACACATTATTGCATCGCCAGCAGGAAAACACGGGTTGGCAAAACTTTCACACTCTTTTGGGGGAAATCTTTGTTGGAGCCAATGTATGTTTTCGACAATTTTTGCCAGTGCGGTCTTACTTGTGTCGGTAAAAGTAGCAATTCTCTATGACTTTTGCCCACGCAGTCCAAATATGCATCGAAAATAATATTTCTGCCAACGCCAATTTGCACTGCATCGGCAAATAGTGTCGGGAAAGTTCTTCCACGGCTTTTGCCAACGTGGTATTACTTGCGTTGGTAAAAGTAGCAATTCTCTGTAACTTTTGTCAACGCAAATTTTCACTGCGTCGGAAAATAGTGTCAGGAAAGGTAAGTTTGTCAAAGATGGGGCTTTGCAGATGCAACTGATGCGTCGGCAATGGTGTAAATAAAAACTCATACCTTTCCCAACGCACACTTGTGCGTCGCCAGTAGGCAAGATAATTGCCAACGCATTATTACGTTGCCATTAGAAAAACACGCGTCGGCAAAACCTTCCCTTTCTTTTTGGGGAATTTTTTGTTGGCGCCAATGTGGTTTCAATAGCTTTTGCCAACGCTGTCTTACTTGCGTCGGTAAAAGTAGCATTTTCTGTGACTTTTGCCAACGCAGTCCAAATATGCGTTGGAAATAAGACTTTTACCAACGCAAATTTTCACCGCGTCGGCAAATAGTGTCGGGAAAGGTGTATTTTGTTGTAGTGCTACCACCGCAGCAATCTCTCTCTCCTCACCACCGCACCATCAATCTCTCTCTTCACCACCATTAGTCCATCGATAAGTCTCTCTCTTTCTCTCTCTCACACTCTGTCTCTCTGCCTCTCAATTAAATATATTATCAGTGTCCTAAAATTAAGTTTATTTTTCTAGTTGGGTGTGATTTGGTTCGACTGATTGTTAGTGTGATTTGGGTCCTGTGGATATTGGGTGTGATTTGGTTCGACTAAAAGCAGTCGATGTGTTTGAATTGGTGTTTCCAACAGCGTTAATAAGAAATTTTGATGTGAACTTTGTTTGCTCATTGGGAAAATTGTATGAAAATTGTGAACTTTTGTAATCATTTTGATGGAATTGTGTACACATTTATTTAAATCGAGAATTTTTAAATTGGCTCGCGACTCTAAGCTGTTCTTAAATGAGATTTTTCTTAAAATTGTGATTTTTGTGAGGTTTTGATAAGTTTTTTTTTCTTTTGTTGTAGCTCAGCCAAAAGTATTTGTCTTAGAAGAATTTTGTGCAGCTTAGTTTGTTCTAGCTTTAGTCTCTTGATATAGGTAATTATTCTTTTCTTGTTTATGTTATACTTGTTATTGTTGATTAGAGCAGGTATATTTGGTTGAATGAGTTAACAAAGTTAGTATGAAGTACTCAAATGAGTTAGCAAGCTAGTTTTGTAATTAATTTGTATGACTATTTTTTTATTTCTCTTGATCACTTGTTTGTTGGGTTTGAATTAATAATAGGCATATGAATATTTAGGCCTTGACTCCTTGACTGCTGGTTGGGTTAATTACTTGATCTTTATTTTGGTTGGTAACATATCAAACTTTTAAGCATTTTTGTTTCAATGAAATTCTATGTTCTGCATGACTTTTTATTTTTTTTTCCTGGAAGTCCCTTTAGGGACCTCTTTTTAGTTGAGTCGTACTTGAATTTCCAATTTCTCCATAAGGCTCTTCATTTTTGTAGAGTGTAGCATCTTTTCTAGAGTCTTCCCGAGGTATAGCAAGGGTTGTGAAGTTAAGAGTACTATGGTATTATCTATAAAAAGAAGTAGACTTAACTTGGTTCGACAGGTTTCTATCACTATACCATTTCAGGGCTTTTACAGCGTGAAATGCGCGCCGTAAATGTTGGTTTACAGCTCACGGGGGTCGTGCCGTAAAAGCGTCTGCCATAAAAGGTGTAAACTATTTACAGCGTGCATATACAAGCCGTAAGTAGGATCAATGCACGCCGAAAATGATGCTCTTAGGACTTTTTGGACCACATTTTTGGCCTACTAAGCAGGCCGTAAATACTAAACTTTTACGACGCAAACTGAGTGCCGTTAAAGCATTAGTATGTTTAAGTTTATAGCACACGTAGTAAGCCGTGAATATTTAAAACGAAAAATGTTTTATACAGCTTACATTTGTGGGCTGTAAATGGGTTGTGTACAATCTGATTAACGGCTCCAAATGCAAGCCGTAATTAAGTATATGTTTTTACAACTTGCAAATGCAGGCCATTAAAGAATTGGCGAGTTTCAATTTACGGCTCGCAAGACGCGCCTTAATTGTTTTTTTTTATAAAAAAAATTAATTGTTTTTTAATTAAAAAAATTAAATCCACATTTTTTATTGCTACAAATACAAATTAATAAACTAAAATAAAAGATGTAAACAACCTGCAAATAAACACTGAACCTGTAGGTTAAAATAAAAACACTGGACTTGCAGTCTATACAAGCTAGGTAGGCCATGGGAAAAAAAATACATGAAAATGATCATCCATTCAAATCAATACCAAAACAATGAGGGAATTCTTGTTTCCTCATTTACAAGATTCACACATGATGCCTCCCTGTACCGCTGCTTCCCCGATTAGTTCTCCAATGAAAAATGGACCTACAAGGCATAAATCACTTCATCAATCAATACTTTGCAAGAGAAGCCTAGCTAATATATATATATATATGCTTCATATCTCATGCATGAAGAATTATACAGTAAAATGAGATTTCCTGGTAAAAACAGCCACCATATGCAATCAAACACAGCTTAAATGAAATAAAGTGGTTCATAGAAAATGTTCACATCTTTGTAGACCCAAAAACCATGGGATGTACCTGGAAAGATTTTCTTGAAATTTCGGCATAGTCTCCCCTGTACGTGTGACATGTAATTTTTTTTACAACCTGCTAGTACCTGTACATGACAAAAAAACACTTCATATATAAACAACTCAATGCCCCAGCACAATACAAAGCCGTTCACCACTACGTCATCAGTCATACACCATTCGACTATAGCACTTCCATGCCCCAACACACTAGAAAGATGCACCAAAAAAACTTATGTTCATTCATTTCTATATCCAACAACATGTCATTATTCCAAAAACAACATTCTCATTACAAGATACAAAACAATAAGAAGGGAAGTTAGTCCTTGCCTTTTTCAGAAACAAAGATAATTCTAAAGTAGTAATGAGTCTTGTAATCAATAATGGTGTATCATTAAATCCTCATTCTCAATAATGCTCTACCGTAAGTACTTTTGCCCTTCAGTCTAATTCTTTTTATGTGTCTTGTAATCAACCATCTATAAAAGAATACTAGCATTAAATTTAAGCACATGCAGAATTTGGAGCACGAAGAGAAAATGAGGCAAGAGACAAAGTTCTAATCATTTTCTTTGTGGTCACCATACTAATCACCATACCTCAAGCTGATTAGTAGTCAAGAATGCACGGATCCCATGTAATGGTGCTCCAATTGGAAACCGAAAATCTAGTTCTGAGATGGAAATGGAGTTCAGTAAGGTTTTCATTAAATAATATGAAAAAAAAAAGAAAAAAAGAAAAAGAGAATACATACACAAAAATTAATTACAAGGATATATATCGTGTTATATATAAATTCATTAACCATACCACCAATTTGGCCGCCTTTGTTAACGAAAGTATGAGTGTGATCCTTCACAAGTAAATTTTCATTGGCCCCAACCTGGATTTAGTTAAAGGTTAGGGAAAACAACAACTAGAAAATACCACCAGAGGAAAGACTCTCTCTACCCAACTGTTTTAGAACATTCAGATCTGGATCATTAAATCATTATACAATGGTCTTGTCTTTAATGGTCATTATACATCAGCATAATCTCTTTCAGTCTCACTTGGAGCATTTTACCACCAAGACCCATCATAAAGTGACATATAGAAACTGAGATGTGCCAGGCATCACATATTAATAGTCTTGAGGTCTGCTACATGCATTGTCTAAACATTCAGAATCTCAAGCAGACTTGATTGTTCACTACTATTGAAGAATATTTGAAGACTCAACCAATATGTCAAGTCACTCAAATTGAAACTCAATATAGACAAAGAAAAAAAGAAAACAAAAAAACCGATGAGTCTTCACTGACTCCTACCAATTCTTCTCCAAGTTTTGATTGATTCAGTCATCTTGGCATAGTCTTTATAGTTTTGAGTTTGTTTGAGTGACTAGGAATCTGGTCAAGTTTAGTCAACTCGGTCAAGTGAAGCCATATATATTTTTGAGTTTTTAAACAATGGCTGCATACATCAATGCGAAAATATATCCCACCTGGGGCCTTCTCTCCTTTTCATTGTTTAATCATCGTCACCTCATCATCATTGAAGCCTTATCCGATATGTTTAAACAGTGTTAAATAGCTACCAATAAAAAAATTCCATTTTGGGAGTGGAGACTTATAGGAAGTTATCAATCTCATTTGAGCTATCAATCATATATCAGCACTCAAATCATTGCGCTAAACCATGACTTATTCAAGCAATATTTGTTGTTAGGCTTTATAAATCAAACTTTAGGTGCAATTGTGCAAGATAAAGATAAGGCTCAACTTTTTGGAAAGAATTGCCATCTGTGTTGAGAGAACTGATCCGAATACTATGAAAAGATAAGTATGAGGGGTTTCACCTTTTTCAGCAGACGAAAGGTTGTTGTAGCAGCCAAAATACACATGCAGTCCCATTTCAATGTGGTTTCCACGCTTATCCACAAATGAACCTACTTTTCCACCAATGAAAGACCGAGACTCATATATATCTCATATATATCAACCTGTTTAAACCAAATGTTAACCATTATCATAACTATTTCAAGCATATACGTGTCAAAAGAAGGCTCATCCAAAGGGAACCAACTGGAATGCCTTCAACAGAAATACACAACCATCTCACTTAACAAAATAAAAAATTAATATAGAATTGCAACTGTTAATAAAATGATTTCGACTATGCAGACATGTCAACAGTGCAAAACTCCAAGGTATCTGTTAGGAAGGTCAAGTTAAGAGTGTGGAATGAGATACTAGTATAAAATGATAGAAGCTTATAGCTTTAGTGAATTTCAAAAGTCAAGATTAAAATGTATTTGACTGAGAATTCAAGGGGTCAAATTGAATCTGTCATGCTAAGTACGTCAACAAGTAAATCACAACAAATATAGAAGGTATATATAAGATGGGGTGAAGTAAACAGAAAAAACAATTCCAGAGCAAATCAGATCTGAACCGCATGGTTCATTCATTCAAAAAAAAAAATGAACCTCATGGCCCTGATCCAAAAGCTCCACTGCAGTTGACATTCCAGCAAGCCCAGCCCCAATTATTGCCACTTTAAGTTTAGGTCCTCTATAGTGCTCAGGTTCTGGAGGAAAAAACCCTTTTGGAGCTGCAAGGTAAAGAACGCATTTGGCAACATCAGCACAGCACCAAAATATTACATAATGTTATCGAGAGTAAACATATAGAAATCTTTGTAACTTCTGACTTCTCTTCCACCATGACAAGTAATAAAAGAAAATTATCAAATAAAAATGTGTAATTGTTATGTGTTCCAATTGCTACATATCAAATCATGTTACAATGGTTTTAGCCGTATTGGATTCCAGGCTGGGAAGACATCCCATGAACATTCAGGTCAATATCTAAATGCATGTTTTGGTGGGTTTTCCTTTTTTCTTTTTTTAAGATCAGTCAGAATGAGCATCAGTTAGCTTTGGTATTCCTGCCTATTATAGACCACAAAAATAAGAGTAATTGTTATCCATATTTTCATACAAAACATTGTGTGGCAAAAGAATACATCGGGCAGTTTTTATAAAAACTATAGGCAAAACTTGGCGCATAAACTCATACACTGTAAGTCTGTAACTGAGATCCACCTGTTGAGGCTCAATCAAGTTTTCTACAAACTGAATCCTACCTAAATGCATTGCTTAACTCCAAGTTTTGGATAGAATCAAAACATTGCTATTTACATGGTATGGAAATACTTATGCACTTTTTAAAATTGAGCCACGCCCAAACTTTTACAGGGCACAAATTTTTTTCCCTGTTTTTTCTTATGAATGATTACATTATAGTAGATAAAGACTGAAAAAACCAAGGCCTAAAACTGGGTACATGAAAGAAACAGGGCTCGATTTCCTAAAATGCATGTAACATCACAAACAGAAATGTCATGATACAGCCTGGCAGCACCAATATAATAGCAACTTCGTAACTAAACTTCTCAGAGAGTAGAGAAGGAAAAACAAGTAATTTATTTGACTGGCCATTAGGGATAATTTCTATTCCTTTGAACAGAGGCAGCAAGTCAAGTAGTCAACTAGTGACAGGTGGTACTCCATTTGGATTTAACATTGACTTATACAACAATAATTAGCTTGGAACAGGGTGAATGTAAATTTCACATGTTTTCCAAGTATAAATTTTAGCAATATGATTCCAATTGTTTCCATAAGAAGCCAATACTTGGGATTGGTTTCACTCTTAAAAAAAAAAAGTTGACAACTCTCGGGTTATGTCAATTCTCGGCTTAGCTACTGTAATCTAAATCAACCTCACATCAAATGCAGCCTTAACTATGTGTACCTTTCAAGTTGCAAGCATTCTTGGACAATTGGCTTGATCTGAGTACAATTGGCTTGATCTGACCTAGGTCAGGCCCCAACAAAAGGCCTATGATGGTGTTGTGTTCCTCATGATTCATTGAACTTCTGCAAACACATGAGACTGCTTGCTACAAACCTGCAAAATGATTTCAAGATTATGAGATTGCTAACAGTATTAGTTATCACTTGGAATTTTCCCCATAAACACAGTTCAGATACTCTTGTCAAGTGATTAACAAAAGCTTTCTCACAGTACTTGCTAATTCTATCTCATAGTTATTGACAAAATAGGAAAAAGATGAATGAACATTATGAGAAAATGTATAGAAAACAGTCAGAGTCCCTGTAATCTTTTGAAAGATTACTCTCAAGAATTAATGTTCAACATAAGAGAGAATCTCTTTCATTTCCGGCATTTTGCAGGTACGCTTGGTTCTTTGGGATTTTCTTTCCTTTTGGTTATCTATATTGTTTAAAAATGATTAATATCCGGAATTTGATTGGCGCAGGCACATTTTGCAAGTCACCCATGAAAGGTCTGAATTGTGTGACTTTAGTTTATCTTTGCTAAAAGTCAGTAACAGACAAGGAAGTTGTGGGCAATGGCCAGAGGTTGGGCAAAACGAAGGGCCAAGGAAAACACACCACCATCACACATATCCATCAGCAAAGAGGCTACACAGGAAGCAAAGGTATATGCATACAACAGCATACATGATGCAAAGAAGTTTTTGTTGCTATAGAGCATAAGAGAATAATCAAAACTATGATACCCAGACCTAGTGGTCTGAATATTGAATTGGATCATTAAAATCAAACAGCTAACTAATCCATGAATTGAAAATAAGAATGTCATGGATCTTTTCTTTCTTTCTTTCTTTTTACATTCTTTCTATCACCACCACCATCACCACATTCTTTCTTTCTTTTAATCAAAATAAGTTGGGTGCATGTCTCCCCTAATAAATCAGAAAGAAAATGATAAATGCATCCATAACAAAACAAATAAGATAAAAATCATCTTTATAGGAACAAAAACATTACAACTTACCACTCGCATAGAGAGAAAAAGATTGGGCGTCCTGCCTTCAATATAGCTCGGGTCATTATAGGATATCTATGAAAGAAAGAGTGCATATTTCAAGTTAAAAATTAGTTCGCATCAACTTACAAATGAAATAGTAGAGATGGTTGGAAAAATACTATTTAGACAAGAAGATTACCTAACCATTGGTTTAGATCCATCATTGTAACAGTTGTCATACTTCAAATAGTCAATACCCTGCGATTCCCATAGACCATGAAATTGTTTGATAATCAACAATTAGATATACATGAAGAATAGATAAATTCAAATGTAGATATTGCAATAGTTTTTGAACTACTTAGAAAAAATGATAATGAACCATGGATAAATAAAGCAGCTAATATTCATACCCATTCAGCAAATGTCTTGGCATCTATTTATCATGATGAAGTGATCCAGGCATTCTTAAATGTAGGGTTGTCACATTAAACCACTGCAATATGGAGAAGGAGACCTATGGATTTAGGGGTGTCATCTTCAACCCTAAGTCCCTAATTCGAACTTGTGCCACTGCGTATGGAGAAGATGATGCAGAGTCGGGCTCAGGCATTGAGGAGATGAGGGATGGGGGAAGAGAGAGGAAAAAGAGATGTGGTGAAGGAGAAGGGAGATGGAGTGCAGGTGGGGAAGAAGGAGAAAGAGAGAAAAAGAAAAAGAGGGAGGAAGGGGGTACAATGGTGCACGATAAGGGAGAAGGACAGAAGCAGCGAGGAGAAAGAGAAGGGGCCGTTGCTGTGAAACAGTGTGGCTGTGGCTGTGCGCAGGTGCAGTGAACGTGCTGGGTGTTGTAAGGAGCAGCAACGAGAGGAGAGGCAGTGGGCATTGGCGTAGATGACAGGGAGAGAAGGGGTAGTTCCTTACCAGTGGTGCAGTTTGTCGTGGAGGGGGAAACGTGAGTGTTTGGGGGTGAACGAGCATCGCCTCAGGCCAGCAGTGCAGTCGGTGAGGAGGGACCAGGGGCAGGGAGGTTGGGAATGATTTGAATAGGAGTATAGAGAGGGAAGGATACTGGTGGGGGAGAAACCTGAGCACTTGCTCGATGCAGGGTTAGAAGGCCAGCTAGATGATTATACAGAATCTCTAACTGGGCATCGTCCCAAATAGGTGATTGGACAGAGGATTGGTTGGCAGAGGGGGAATGGGGGGCGGACGTTACCAGATCCGACACAGCTTCAGGGCGCAGCTCCGGAGGTTGTCGCTGAGCCGAGGTACCCAGGGTTCCACCATTACTCCGAGGAAGGGATTGCCTGCAAAGAGGAGGGAAATCACTGAGCTGGAGAGAGGTTGGGGCAGGGGGAGTGGGGGTGAGAGTGAGGGCAACAGGATCTTGAGGTTGGGGCGGAAGGGAGAGAGCAGCTGATGCGGGCGCTAGGATTTGGGGGGAACTAGGGATTGGAGCAGGAGTCAAGAGCGGGCTCTGGCATTTGGGTGGCACTGGGATTTGGGGGGCGCTAGGGATTGAAGCAAGGGACGACAACGGGCACTGGGATTTGGGGGGCGCTGTGATTTGGGGGCTAGGGATTGGAGCTGTCATCCTTGCTGAGGTCGTGAGGGAGAAGGAAATAGAGGGATGGCACTATGGCAGGCGAGAGAAAGTCAAAGAGATGAGGGATTGCTGGGCGAGAGAGGGTCAGAGAGATGAGGGAAAGAAGAGGGATTGAGAAGAGGCAGAGGGGGCGCTGGAAATGGTTTTTACTTTAGCGGGCGCGGGAAATGAAAATGGCGCGGGCAACAGGAATGTTAATTTTAGGGTTGAAGTGATTTTGAAGCCCCAATTAAATTTTTTTCCTTCAAAACAAAAATAATAAAAATTTAATTTTTCCCAGCGCAATAGTTAAATAAATGGTCAAAATCTGGTAAATTGACATTTGCCGGCGATATAGGTATTTCACCGGCAAAAAATATATCATTTGCCTGCGACACAAATATTTTATCGGTAAAACATAACCTTTATAGGTGAAAAAATGAGTTCGTGGTGCAAAGCTGAACCTTTACCAACAAAATTATTTCGCCGGTAAAAGTATAACTTTTCCCGGCAAAATAAGCTTTTTCGCCAAAAAAGTTACACTTTTCCCGGAGTTTGAGAGAGATGGACGAGGTCTCGTTCGAGGGTGTGATGTTATTTCGTTTCGTCGCCCAATGGTTCTAAAAAATGAACCGCAAAGAAAGTTCACGCACCTAAATTTTATGCATTATTTCGTTGTGGATTTTTTTCACAAAAACGAAGGGAGGGAAAGAATAAAAGGGCCGGGCGAACATGTTTTTTTTTTCAAAAATTAAATATTAGATCTTATTGCCGCAATCGAAGCAAAATATGTGCTTGAAGCCGCGACCAAAACATGATCGTGGCAAAAGGAACAACTTAAAGCAACGGCGTGAAATGGTGTAGCGAGAGGAGGTGATAGTGCTGCGCCTTGGTTCCATTGTGAGAGAGATGGACGAGGTCTGCGTGCGAGGGAGATGGAGGAGCGCAGGTCTCCTTGCGAGATGGAGGAGCGCAGGTCTCCTGGGAGATGGAGGAGAGGGCTGAGGTTGTGAGGGAGAAGGAAATGGAGGGATGGCTGACAAAGAGATGAGGGATTGTTGGGCGAGAGAGGGTCAAAGAGATGAGGGATTGAGAAGAGGTGAGGGACCTGGAAATGATATGCACTTGAGCGGGCGTGGGAAATGAAAAATGGGGCAGGCATAGTGGAATGTTATTTTTAGGGCTGAATTAATTTTGAAGGCCCGAGTTAACTTTTATTCTTCCAAAACAAAAATAATGAACATATAATTTTTCAAGTTAAATAAATTATCAAAATTTGGCAAATTGACATTTGCCGGTGATATAGGTATTTCGCCGGCAAAAAATATATCCTTTGCCGGTGACACAAATATTTTGCCGGTAAAACATAACCTTTGCCGGAGAGAGAGAGAAGAGCGCGCAAGAGAGAGAGTGAAAAGAGGGGTTTCGGTGGCGGGAGAGGGAAAAAAATTGGGAAATTTACCGACAATTATTTTTCGTCGCAAAAAATAGAAATTTTCATCGGTAAAAAATAATTTATTTTTCTTTTTGAAAAAAAGTAAAAAAGTCTACCAACCTTTACCGATGTTTTATATTAAACGTCGGTGATAAATTTCCCGACGCTAATTTTCGTCGGTAAAAAAAATTTTCCGACACGTTTTGTCACGGGCAGACACGGGCGAGGCAAAATGGGATTTGTTGCCACTAACTCTATTGGTGGTGGCAACAAGTAAGAAATAGCCACAAAAACACTAGCCGCGGCAAAAAGTTCGACGCTAAAAGTCATTTTTTTTTTGTAGTGTGAGCAATGGGTTCTCGGTGGGTATCGTGAGAAGAAGAAGGTGTACGAAATTTTTTTGGTGTCAAGATTTGGGTTGTCAGTGGGTATCGTCTATCCCTAATTTGGGGTTAAATTTTGGGTGTAAAAAAAAAGGGTTCGAAATATTTTTGGAATATTAATTTGGCGGGTTTCTTTTTTTACGGCATACGAAATGTGGGCTGTGAAAGCTGATTAATGTTACAGCTTCTCAAAGCAGGCCGTGAACTTAATTTGAATGGCTTGGCCTTTTTACAGTGTGCAACATGTGGGCTGTGATACCCTAATATTTTTACGGCTTGCAAATGTGGGCCGCAAATGCTCAATAATTTACGGCGTCCTAAATGCACGCCGTAATTGATAAGATCTCACGGCGCGCAAAATGCATGCCTTAATAAAGAGAAGAAAAGGCCCTTTTGCGGCTCACATTCCATGCGCGCCGTACTATTATATCATTTACGGCTTGCATTCAATGCACGCCGTAAATGACGCGCTGTAAAAGCCCTGAAATGGTGTAGTATATGGAAAGTTACTCTAACCTCAGTCCAGAAATATTAGTTTGTGCAAGGGTTGGGTGTTGGAATTATTACTTTTTATATTTTGATATGAAATCCAAAAGAATATGGGGCAGCACTTTTGTTGTTATAATTTCAGGGGAGATGGTCGTCGTAGTCCGCATTTGGATGCCATTTTACAGGCAAGTTTCTTTCTTTCTTGTTTTATGGTATGCGCTTATTCATAGCTCTAAAATGATTCATCATGTTATAATAGGGCTAGATTTAGAAATTAGATGTCTGCAAGTGCAGAAAGAATGTTGTAACAAGCAGAGCAAATCCTGATTTGAAATGGCAAAAAGGATGAACTGTTACATCCATAGATGATGTGCTTATATTGTTTGCTTTGCAACATTTCAGTCACTTTTTTAACTATTTTTTTTGTCTTTTTTGTGGGTCCACTATGTTTCCTCATTGGATTTTGGAATCTGGCACGCTATTCCTATTTTAAGTTTTGCTTCTTTCCTATTAGGTTGCTCACCTCACCAGCCTATGATTTAATACTTCACCATTTAAATTTATATACTTTCTTATCACTACATTTAAGGTATCTGTTTTATGTTAATAGTGAACTGCTATTTGAATTTTTCCTGCGGTTGATCCATATGGACTAAACCAATGATATTGATTATCAGTATTCATTAATGTATGTATCTCCATGCAGGATATTTCACTCCTTCACAGCTTAGGAATTAAGTTTTTCCTTGTTCCTGGCACCTATGTGCAAATTGACGAGCTTCTAGCAGCGAGAGGTAAGAAAAAAGGCGTTGTAGCTTGCTGTGCAATGTGTGTACTCTCCATTTTCTCCTCTTACATACAGAACCCCGATAATCTCCAAAGGCACGCTTCATTTCTCTCGAATTCAAAATCCCAAATGGTTTGATAATCTCACAATGCTTTAGGGTCTGTTTGGTAAGATAGATGTTGCGGAATTTCAGATTCTTGATGTAAAAAGGTGAAGATTTCTCAAATCCCTCCAAATTTCAATGGAAATCCACTCTGCAAACCAATCTGTTTTTTACTTTTGTGGATTTAAAAAAATAATAATACTAGAGTCTTGGATTCAAATTCTGTTAATGATTTTGTTTGTATGCGTGTGTGTGTGTTTGTGGACATATCTCTCTCTCTTTGTTTTTTTTTTTCATCATTCCGTTTGCTTTTATGATTCTGTTTAGATTATTTATCATGAAGCTAATGAATGGGTATTTTGGATGCAATGTCTGATATGTGTCCTTGTGCATGTTGTTTGAGGGATTTTATCATATCAACTTACTCTCATTTAAGCCCCCTTTCCACTCCTCTTTATCATGTACAAGAGGCCAACCTTTGAGAAATCCAAGTCATATACTGTCACCTACTCATGAATTGGCATTGTTGGCAATTGGACACTCACCCTGATTTTTAACCACTGTTGGAAACTTGTGGATGTTCAGCTCTCACTGTTTAGTTGGCATTTTATGAGATTAGTATGTATTCATGTTAGATATATATGTTTAGGTATATGGTCAAAGATATTACTGATGGTATTTGAGAAATTTAATGCTATTCCTAGAGCTTCTTCTTGTGCAGCACTATCACTCTTGTACAAATAGAACGCGGGAGATCTCTTGGTTTTGGTTTGTAGACCTCTCTCTCTCTCTCTCTCTCTCTCTCTCTCTCTCTCTCTCTCTCTCTCTCTCAAACCTACTTGGTCTGTTTCACTTTATGAAATTGATGTTTAGTCTATAAATGAATGACTTAAGATACCCATTAAATTTTTTTCTTCCTTCTATTTTTTTTGTTCCTTTTAGTTGAGCATTGAATTTCAGTTCTTTTTAGTTCTTTAATGTCCACCAATTAACTATTGTCCTTTGGATTTCGCAGTAGTTGCTTTAAAGATATTATCAATGGTGAGTAAATATTCGGTTCTGTAGTTGTCTTTGGTGATTGAGTGGTAAAACTTAGACAATTAAAACTGCTTTTGAGTCTGACTTTGAACACAAGTAACACATGGACTATGCTGCGTTGACACCATAAAGGTTCACAAGGTACTAACTAAATATATGCTACAGGTTTGTATGAATGTCAGAAAATTTATAGAAATTTTCCAGCTTGAAAAGACCCTAGCACAAGTTACAGACCCTTAACTTGATTAGAACCCTGGCCTGCTTGGGATTCTGCCGGCCCTCAGAGGCTAAGATGATATCTGATGGGACCATTACTATGGAGTTCCACTACTTGAGTGAAAATGTGAAATGAGGACCAAAATGAGATTCTTTATAAATGATAACATCCGATTTATGGAGATTTCAAGATCTCTCCCTCTCACACACACTATTAGATTTGACTGTGTATGTGTTATAACTTATAAGATTGAGAGCAAACAAAGGCCCAAGTTTGAACCTAGGACCAATGAAAATTTTCATATCTAGGTCTGGCCATATGGATGGATCCTATCCAAACCAGACCCATTGCAACTCTCCGGGTCTTGGTTGAATACGAGTTTCCTCTTAGTAACTCGGGTTGAGATCAATGCTATATATGAACTTATTCAAAATTAATTATCTTATAATTTGAGTTTTTATATTCTGATGACTATACAAATGGGTTCATTATTAACTCAATCTAAGTGTTCGTTATATTCTGATGACTATACAACTGGGTTCATTATATTCTGATTTCTTTAATGAATGTAACTAAAAATCTGGCTACTGTGAACCCTTTTTGATTTATTGTTTTTATTTTATTGCAAGTCACTTTTATGGGATCCTGATTCCTAATGCTTTTGGTGACATTTGTGGTAATGTGTTTTTATTTTTTGTAAAATCTGTGATTTGGGTCCAGTTATATCCATCTATAGGATGATTTTCTCTTGCACACTGCACATTGGTGCTGTTTATCATGCGGGGATCAACATTGTTGATATTTTTATTTTGAATCTCTCTGTTGAAGCTTTGATCTTTCAGGGGCAGTACGTTTTGATCGGCTGCTTGTCCCTATTGTTTAAACAAAATGTGAATCACTCTTTTGAGCCCACCTTGGGCCACTAGCAAGCAAATGTATGGAAGATAGGAAGGCCTATGCATGGATTATCGATGCCCCTAGCCTAATCAAATGCTATTGATTCTATGGCCCGGAGATCAATGGTTAATAAAAACTAAAAGGATATCTAATCCAATGGGGATTAAAACTCCAAAAAATATCTAAATTGAGTGACTTCCAACTGCCAGATAGCGAAGTCTGAGAGACGGGGAGATGGGTGGAAAGTGACCTCATAGGTTGAGCCTTCTCAATTTTGAAACTGATTTGAGTGATGTACTGATGGATTATGTGGTGGGGGAGAGAGAGGGTACCATTTGATAATATCAAATGTGAATCTGCTATGAAATTGGTAGGCTATAATCTGTATAATCTGTACGTGTAACTAATTGCAATATACTATTAAGATGTATATCTATATAGATGTGTTTGTATATCAGGATTACTGAAGTTGCAATACTTGATACCCTTTCCCTGTGTTTGATACTGATATCCATGTTTGTCAAGTTAAATAGCTTTTTACTACATTGTATATCGTAATCTGATGGTTAATGCCAACAGCATACAATCCCAATACCAGAAGCAGAAAGATTCGTTGAATTTATCATGGGTGCATCATTTTTTTATTAATCTGCATTTAGTCAGTAGAAAACTACATCATTGGGATTACAAGCTTTTCATTTTTATTGAAATGTATGTATTTTGATATTTTTCACAATTTTGAGTCGGAACAAGCACATGTGATTTTGGTTCAAAGATCATGGAAGTGAAGTTGATATGATGCAGGATTTCATATGGAGTAGAGATGCAAAGGAGTTTTTTAGTGGGGCTTTAGCAGGTGCCATGACTAAAGCTGTGCTAGCTCCTCTTGAAACCATTCGGTGAGCCTATTTTTCCACCTTTATTTTCTTCCATTTGCATTTCAAATGGGGCATATCGCATGCTTTTATTTGTTCTGACTGCAGCTAGATGAAGGGCAGCAGTGATAGGTTGATCATTAAATTCATAGGAATCTGAGCATGTTTGGGGTACTTGTAGCATTATAGTATGTTCATATAGCATCTTGCCTGTTGGAATAAGAAAATTTCTTATTTCAAGTTAATGGTTGTCATGCTTGTAATACTTGTACAATCATCCAAGTTTTTTTTTATCGACTATTAATATTTATTTCCCTTTTTGTCTTCAGGTTTGAGAGCATCGGATCGATCACGGCACCTTGCTCAGACAATATATATATTTAATTTTTTTTTGCTGGAATTTTAATGAATATAATTTGTTGAAACTTTTGTAATGTTAAGAGATTCATTAATATAAGACTTTGTCTTTTTATTAGTATTTTTAATTGATTGTACTAGTTGTATATAATATATTCAGGTACGGTATAAAAAGCATGAACAAAATTGGGAAATTAGCTAAAAAAAATTATAGGCTTTGGCGGCTGCCATTGGCGGTCGAAAAAAAGATCTTCTACAACACATTTAAATGGTTGCAAATATAAAGGAGTGATTGCTACGCTTTTAAAAGTGTTGTAAATGCATAAACGGTTATACCTTGCAAATGGTCTTTTTACAACCCTTATAAGTGTTGCTAACACTTTCTAGAAAATAATATTAGTGCACGCAAATGGTACTTTTACAACCTTTAGAAGTTGCAAATAATAGTACTTCACCAACGGTAACAAAGAGTAGCAAGTAGTATAACATCGCCAACGCTTACAGACCATAGCCAAAAAAAACAATCAGCAACAGATACAAAAACGTTGCAGTTAGTGAACCTTTTGCAACTCTTAAAAGCGTCGGGAAACATATTTTAATGGAAATTATCAAAATAAGAAAAAAAAATTAACTAGCGACACTTTGAGTGCTTTAGCAACGCTTAATTCCGTTGTTGACGCATATGCCTTTTGCAACGCTTTGTAGCGTCGTTAGTTATTTTCTGCGTCTGCATCTACTGCAACCGCATATCGACGCTTTCAAAACCGTTGCTGATAATTGTTTGCGATGCTTTTAGTTTCTATTGCTACGCTTCTAAACGTCGCAAAAAGACTCATCTGTTGTAGTGAACTTATTAAAATGAGATGACTCGGCCGAGTCTCCCCTATTTTTTACTCCGCCCTTCATCAAAATGAGATGATTTGTGAGAGTCAAGAGGAAACTCGGAGAGTTTAATTTCCAACCATGGTGGTATGTCCCGAAAATCCATGATTTGAATATCCAAACATTTTGAATTGTTGTGCTTAATTTAATATATATTAATAGACAATAGGCCAAGCCAAACAAGGTTAAGCCCTAGCCCGGCCCTCAAAGTTGCATATTTTTTTAAAATGGAGCTCTACCCTACCCTATCCAGCTCTACCCTCGGGCTGTAAAAAGGGGAAAATCCTTGCTTTTGAGGGGTTTGGTGGGCTAGGCCCCTCCTCAAAGGGCAGAATTGATAGCCATTTTAACAACCAACTACTTAGCTTAAACAATAAGCCAAAACAAAAATATCTTATATATTTGTAAGGAATATAATAAGAATCATCATTTCAAGTGTCAACACAAATGAAAATAGATGGACCTCTTACTAACTTCATCTCTTAGAATAACACACCATAAAACTTGTTTTCTAATTAAAACATAACATTCAACCTAATATTTAATCAATAATAATAATAATAAACAGAAAACCTTGTAAAACTCCATAAATTAAAAAGGGTAAACAATATAGAAATACTTACGATTGAAAATAAAAAGGAGTGTTGTGATTCATCACAACATTCAATTACACCAGACAAGAAAGACCAGTGGTCATATCGAAAGTACAAATTTTGGAACACTTTCCCATTATTTAAAAAGAAATAAGTAAGAAAAACAACATTCTCAAGCCACTAAAAGACAAAACTCTATTTACTTTTTATCCAAAAAGTTAAAAAAAAAAAAAAGATTCCTTATCAAGCTACTAAAAATAAAATTCCATCATACAATAATTAGCCCCCCCCCCCCCCCCCCCCCCCAATATTTTATTCTCTTGTCAATATTCACTTCACTTTACGAGTTTTTCCCGGAATAGCTTCTTCAAATAAACTAATTCCCATAATAGCACCCATTTGAAAATAATACCCATAATAACATTCCGAGCCTACGTGGCATATCCAATCCTAAGGCATGTTAATGACGTTACAGGAAGGTCATAGGTGTTCCTTGATAGCACCCATTTAAATGTAATTATGTATTTCTTGATTATTGAATGCAAAATAATGTGTTCCTTATATGATTTTTTGTCCTCCAACATGATTGGGTCCGGAGTAGGTGCAATCTAGTAACCATCTTTTATTTTCTAGCATGCACTCATTTGATACAGGGGATAATTTTAATTAGGTTAGTTATTGATGTGGTATTTCTGAGCGATCCATGGTTGCATCTATTGATTGATTGGTTGATTGTGCTGCCAGGTGTAGGTGATATGATATGATGGACCCACATGAATTATTGTGTGCATTCCCAGTTTCCACTTGCTGAGAGAAAACCACCATGTATCTTTTTACAGGAGGCTTGACGTTATGATAATCTCACCAGGCCTCTCAAGTATTTCATGACGTTAATTTCCAAACCATATCCTCTCAAAAGAAGTGAGCATTTTATGTAGTTGAGGAACAATGAGAGTCATTTGTGTAAAAGAGAGCTATATGTTTTACTGAGGGCCTGATATACACATAAATAATCAATTGATTGCAGTGCGAGTCACTCTTATGGTTCTCAATGCACCGGCAATGGGGAAAAAATGGGATAAGAAGAAAGTATATTGACCTGAGAATTGTTTTGCTTGCTCTTGGATGCTCTAGAAATGGGAAAGGACTGCTCTTACCTTGGATTTACATTGTTTGGTTGGGTTGACATCATGGTTGGGTCCTTCACAATGATTTCAACCTCTAGCCTGCTTGCACTTCATACTTTATCATGGTTATTCCTCCAATATTTTTTATTGCTATTTTCAATTATCAATTTATTCTCTTTTCTTTCTCTGTAGTCAGTATACTTTACTTTTTGATAAATTGATATTTTTGTGGAGCACATTTCACCTTCTTTAGAGCAAATGTGAAATGTGAAATGTCACTATTCTGAGAAAAAACTCCCACATTATATTGCAATTTAAGGAAGGTGAAATGTGAAATGTCACTATTCTGAGAAAAAACTCCCACATTATATTGCAATTTAAGGAAGGTGTAATGTGAAATATGAAATGTGAAATGTCACTATTCTGGGAAAAAACTCCCACATTATATCTTAGCACAGCTAATCTAAGAGCACCTTTATTAAAAATTAATCCTAGGAACGTAAAAAAATCATCAATTCTATCAAAACCATTAGACATTTCTGAAATGTCGATCCAAAAGAACTGAATTGATAGACCATTCATCTTCTCTTATAAATTTAAGGGGCATTCGGCGACGAGTCCCTGAACATTTCACTTTATGGCCTTAGATCCACAAATAAAAGTCATAGAGTCAAAGGTCCTTCCCACACTTATTTACACCTAAAATGTCTAATTTACCCTTTCTTTAAATCATAACCCATGATTGGGGGGATATCCCATTAATAATGGCCAACTAACATTTAATTGCCCACGATTACTGGAATCGCCAGATTTTCAAATAAATTCTAAAAACACACAAATAAATTTCAAATTTTCGAAAATAAATTTTAAAAAATGAAATAATTTCGAAAAATGCAATAAGTTTTAAAAAAAGTAATATATAATCAAATAACGCAAATAAATTTAAAAAGATGCAAATAAGTTTCAAAATATCCAAATAAATTTCAGAAAATATAAATAAATTTCAAAAGACTCAAATAAATCTCAAAAGATCCAAAGAAAATTTCAAGAAATGCAAATAAATTTAAATTAACGAAAATAAATTTTAAAAAATGCAATAAATTTGAAAAGATACAAATAAATTTCAAAAGACGCAAATAAATTTAAAAAACGCATATAGATTTCAAAAAAAGTAAATAAATTTGTTAAAAAACTCAGATAAATTTTGAAAAAAAATCAGATAAATTTACAAAAAACACAAAGAAATATGACAGAAGACAGATAAATTTAAACAACACACAGATAAACTTGAAAAAAATACAGATAAATTTGAACAAAACTCAGATAAATTTGAAAACAACTCAGATAAATTTAACAAAAACTCAGATAAATTTGACAAAAATTCAGATTTGACAGAAACTCAGATAAATTTGACAAAAGAGTTAAACAGAGTCAAAGAGCGATCACCGGAGAGACGTCAGTTCTCCATGGAATTCCCCTCTCATCCGTTTATCCATCTCAATCCCTTCTTGTCGCCACTTATGACGACAGCACCCCATTCTCATCTTCTATCTCCACTACAAAATAATAAAAAAATAATAATAAAGACCATCATCACTACCCACCCACCATTCCACCCCCTGCCTCAACAGAACCCGGAGAACGAGACTCAGACATCGCTGCCAGTCCCAACGCTGCATAGTGTGACACTATCTACTTGGCTAATTTTACATAGCTAAAACCGTTCCAGCCATTTGGTTTTTCCCCAGCGACACTTGTCGTCTTGAGTGATAAATCGGTTTGATCCAAAGGGGGATTTGGCCATTTGTCCAAGAGGCGCTCATCCCTATTTAGGTAGATTGGTTGGTGAGGTAGCAAGACAATTCTATGAATTAATAATAAAAAAGCAATGACAAGAAATTCTCCTCCTCAAGGTGAATCTTATATGGAGGCGCATCAAGTTCTGTTACAAAACCTATTTGAAGAAGACGAGCAGTGAAGAGATTGGGTCCCGCCCGGAATTTACAGAGGATACCGAAGTGGTCCCAATCGCACAATATGAGCCCTGTTGCATCAATATTCAGACCAGTGGATTGCGGACTCAGGTTCGGCCATTGATCGGAGAAGTTGCAGAGAACAAGGCAGGTGAGTTTTTCGTCACAATCAGTTTCCAGAGAGGATAATAGTCTCTGGGATCAGTTTGGATCTTGCAGTCGCAAGAGGATTGGACCTATCTGTTGGATTAATTCTCTGAACCAGAGCGAGAGGTTTGAAGTGGAACCGAAGAACAGCAAGACAACGAGGTGAAGATATCTTCGCCGACGGCGACAACAGCAAATCGTCCCCACGGCCGCTTTCGTACTCCTCGAAATCGTATCTCCTTCGGCTGATCAGATATGATGGCGGGTGGGGCTATTCTGGCGGTGGCGGCTGGGGGTGCTGTGGTTGCTGCAGCCCCTTTATCCCTCCTCTCTCTCGGTCTCTGTAGAGAGTTTCAGAGACAGGTATACTTGGTTACTCAAATCTAGGCTCGTTGTAGAAGAAGAGGGATAATATAAACTTTTAAATTTCAAATTTCAAATTTCAAATTTTATGTCTAAAATGGTTGAAAGGGCAATTTAGTCCTAAAAAATGAGATCATGTGGATATAGGGACCTAAGGCTAGAAAAAGTCTAGCTGAGTGGACTAGAGGCCTTAATAAGTTTTTGCTTGGACTGGAGGCTGGAAACATTGACTTATAGGGACCTTTCGCTAATTTTGCCTAAATTTAATTACTTGGTTAGCATTCAATAAAATCAGCACTTTAGAGAATTATATCCTCTACGCTCACTCTCATTAGCGCATGCAATATCACTCGCTTCTGCCTCTTTGGGAAAGAATAGAATAGCTTCAACTGTTTGATTACACCTGCACCATATATAGAGCCATTTAAAATCATAACATAACCGAAGCTTGAATTTTTAATTGGATCGATGTTACAAAAACAGGATAGAAAAGATAAATAACACATTCTCCTTTCCATCTCATTAAAGCAAGGGTCACAAAAACTCTATGGGAGAGGACTATCCTACTTGCATGGAGAATATCTTGTCAATATTAATCTTAATGCCAAAAAAAAGGGGTATTATTCCTAGCTTTCCAAATGATCCACCATAAGACTAAGACCCAATTAAGATTTAGACATGATTATTCAAAGGTGGTGTCCATTGAATAAACCAAACCACTTTGTCAAAAGAGGGCTTCATTGGCACTACCTCAAATTTTGCTCTCCCCACCGCACTAGAAGATAAAATCCTAAACTACCCCTCCCCTCTCTCCTTCTCCCCCTCTCTCTCCTCTTCCCCTCCTCCCTCTCCCACCCTCTTCCCTCTTCCCCCTATTCTCCGGCGAGGAGGGAGCCCCGACCGGCAGCCCGCGGCAGAAGCCTCGGCCGGCCACCCTCCCCCCTCTCTAGGCATGAGTGTGGAAGAGGACTTTTGCCGTCCTGATCGTCCGAGGCAAAGTTACGGGAACTTGGTGACTCAAAAAATCTATACCACTACAAAGAAGTTTTTCCTTTTTATGAGTTCTCATTGGAATTTCAATCCAACATACAATTTGGGCCTGCCAGTCAGATTAATCGGTATAAAACTTTTGGATTTCTGTATTATATTAATCATAGTTTTTTTTAAGTGATCAATTTGATGGTCGGCGCAAATGTGATTTAAGCTTTATTTTGAATGGTTTAAATTTTTGTTAGTTGGTCCGACTGATTTTAAAGAACAGGATTAATTAAGTAGGTTTCTCTTTTTTTTTTCTTTTTTCTTTTAAAATTCCACCCTAGCTTATATTACTCTAACTCTAAAGATTGCTTGAATAAAAGACTATTATACTTATTCCTTTTTGGGTCATTATCTACAAAACTTATTTCAAGTTTGGAAAAGGATTTCCTCATGTAATGTGCCGGAATTGGACAAGTAATTATCATATAATCAGTGTAATTTCTTCAAGTTGGCTTATGAAAAGCTCACTTTTTGAGATCCACATTAGGGTTGTTAAAGAACCAAGTTGGGCCTGACTGTTTGCAATAACAGGTCTTGGTCCAGTTTGGACAGCTGTTTTTTTGTTTTTGGGTTACACAATCTCGATACTAATAAAAAAAACAAACAGAAAAAAAGGGAGAATAAAGATTTAGACAAGTTCACATAAAAAGAAGGAAAATACTTAAAATCAAAACCTAGAATTTGATCATCTTTGACCCCATAAGCAACAAAGTGCGCCCATTCAAGGTTCTCGGTGTAAATTGAAAAGATAAAGCCCAATAACACAAAATGAAAGATAAACTTAGAATTGATTCGACCCAATTCGATGCCTCAATAATGTTGAAGGTGATGGAAGATGAAGCCCAATCACACAAAATTAAAGATTTCCCACTAGGCCTGTCAATTTAGCCCGTTGAAATGGGTACCCCGCCTAGCTTGGCCCTTCCTAAGCCCGACAACACAGGGCTTTTAAAAAAAGTTGAGCCCAACGGGCGGAGCTTAGACAATTATTTGAAAGCCCAGCCAAAGGGACTGGAATGGACAGAGCATGCCCAGTCCGTCCAGGCCCGCCCCAAGGTATTTTACTAATTCTTTTACATTTCAATGGGAACCCTCCAAAATGTCTCTTCCCTCCACGGTACATCCAATTGGACCAATCTGATCCCTATCTACAAAACACTCTAATAAAGAAAAAGAAAAAGAAAGAAAAGAGAAGTTTGGGTCTTAGCCACTTCTCCAAAAGAAGTTTGGGCCTAGCTAAGTCACTTCTCACTCTGTGATTTGTAATATATATGTCGTTTTTTTTTTCATTAGAGCTGCCAATTGGCTTCAATACCAGAAATACCTAACACCATCATCACTCTGTGATTTGTTAAAATCACCAATTTTCATTGGATGTAACAACACCCGTTAAGAAGAGAAAGGACGACTCCATTGATGAAAATACTAAAGCCCAGAGCTGGCACGGGATGGGATTTAACATATGCCCGCTCAATTTAGGGTCAGGATTGGACAATCCCAGGTAGGCCCGTCCAAAATTCGAGACGGGATTGGACAACCCATGCGCAGGCCCAACCCATCCCATCGACAGGCCTACTTTCCAATAGGGATGTAAATGGGTCGGTTCTAGTCCGGGTTTATGGTGGACCCAGGCTTGGAACCATTAAGGAGAAGGTGGACCCGGACCTGAACACATCTTGGGGCCATTTTCTTGGTTCCAGACCCGAAACCATTAAGGAGAAGGTGGAACCAAACCACATATGGAGGGTGGGGTGGGGGGGGGGGGGGGGGGGGTGGTCTGGGTCCGGGTCTAGGTAGAGAATGGTATGGGGAAAGAATAACTAATTTTAGAAAGAGATTCTCGAAAATTGAGGTAATCTGTCGGGTCCCGAGTCCATGCATCCTAACCAATGTGGACTCGGACCCGTTTAGGTCACGGGTCCAAAAAAGGACCCGGACACATTTACTTAGCGGAGCCTAGATAAGGACCCAAACCTGGTTTTTAATGAGTCAGAAACTCTGGGTAATCACAAAATTGAGGACCCATTTACATCCCTCTACTTCCCACATAACATTTCAATAATTTTCATCACGCATAGGAGTAGATCAATTTTCCTTAGGGGTGTACATGGATCGGATTGGTGCGGATTGAGCCAAATCCGTCACCAATCCGTTACCTACAGATCAACGGATTTGGAATCCGTCACCAATCCGCAGCTGTTAAAATCTGATCCGATCCGATTCGTGGAGGACCGGATCGGATCGGATCGGATTGGATTAATCCGTTCAATCTAATTTTAAAAGAAAAATATCAAACATATTGTAAAAAAATTACATTTTGACCCCATAATTTTTTTTTCTTATTTTAAATTTAGACATCTTAATTTATATTTAGACCCTTTATATATTTTTTTAATTTATATTTAATGTCAACGGATCGGATCGGATTGAATCCGCGGATTGAGGGTGAAATCTGCCACCGATCCGTTGCTAACGGATTACAAAATTTTCAATCCGTCACCAATTCGCTTACCTTCGGATTGGATGAAAATCTACGGATCGGATCAGATTGGATCGGATTTCTGGATCGACGGAATTTTTGTGCACCCATAGTTTTCCTTTTGAAAAAAAAAGAAAAAAAGAAGACAACCAAAAGAAGAGTTTTCATTGGGCGTCTTAAAAGCCGTATCAGAGAAGATGTAGACAAGGTCTGTTTTTCTATTCCTAAAAATGAAGTCATTCCTAGCATATCACAACGTATTTGTCAGTGCATTTTGAGGTAAAAGTGCTTAAAGTCAATGGATTTGGTTGAGACAAGTCTAGGGATGGCAACGGGTCGGATCGGACATATCCGCCTCCATATCCGAATCCAATTCTCCGTCTCCATATCCGCTCCGATCTCCGAACGGATATCCATTCTATCCTCCATCCCCGCCTCCAAACGGAGATCGGATATCCAAACGGAGAATCGGATATCCGAATCATTAAAAAAATATTAAAAAGACAATACAATTCAAAATATAATTTAAGCATTAAAAACATTAAAAAGACAATACAATTCAAAATATATCCAAAAATAAACTTTCAAAATAAAGTCATTCAAGTTTCAACACACTTACACAAGTCATACAAATCCCAATTATTGAAGTGTTCTCTGTAATATATTGATATATATATGGTGTAATATATATAGTATTATATAAGATAAGGGAGAAAACTGCAATTAAGGGTTAAACAGATATCCAAACGGGTCGGATACGGGTCGGAGATCGAATATCCAAACGGATATTCGGATCGGATATCTCCATATCCGCCTCCGATCCGATCTCCGAATTTTTTTCAAAATCCATATCCGAATCCGACCCGATCTCCGAAAAAATCTCCGAAATCCATATCCAAACGGAGCGGGTATCGGATCGGATCGGATCGGACCGGACGGAATTGCCATCCCTAGACAAGTCACTGTATTTGTTCATCATTCAGTTAAGTTGTTATATTTAACCACGATCCAAACCATTAAAAGGCCCAAATTGAACGGTAGGCCAAATCTCAGCCGTTGATTCATTATAAATTTTTAAATATTTGCAAAAAAGTCCATATGTTGGATCGCGATTTCTAAACTTCTGTGGGCCTTTTTTGAAAAATATGAGCCGTACAGTCTCTTCAGAATGCCTAAAGCGGCTATAGGGTCAACTTTCATAGCATGATTCATCATGAATCATGAGAAAATGGCATAAAACTCCCGACCGTTGACCTACCATAGTACAAAAAAGTGGGTTAATTTTGTAGTCCATTTTTTCCAGTTGGTTGCTTCCCATGGGTCCCAAAATCATGATCCGAATAATGCATCATTTCCAAAAGTCCA
Organism: Litsea cubeba; assembly: GCA_012931725.1. NCBI lineage: Eukaryota > Viridiplantae > Streptophyta > Magnoliopsida > Laurales > Lauraceae > Litsea > Litsea cubeba. The sequence continues at coordinate 52,315,968 of CM022954.1, forward strand.
AATGCAAATAAAGGTTCCTATTTTAGTAGTTGATCGATCATGGATTTTGAGAAGACCACCATAAAGGTTCCAAATATTTAGTTTCAGTACGCCTGTGAAGACCACCATCCAATGAAAATTGGTGATTTTAACAAATCACAGAGTGATGATGGTGTTAGGTGTTTCTGGTATTGAAGCCAATTGGCAGCTCTAATGAAAAAAGAAAAGAAAAAGAGAACGACATATATATTACAAATCACAGAGTGAGAAGCGACTTAGCTAGGCCCAAACTTCTTTTGGAGAAGTGGCTAAGACCCAAACTTCTCTTTTCTTTTTTTTTTATTGGAGTGTTTTGTAGATAGGGATCAGATTGGTCCAATTGGATGTACTGTGGAGGGAAGAGACATTTTGGAGGGTTCCCATTGAAATGTAAAAGAATTAGTAAAATACCTTGGGGCGGGCCTGGACGGGCTGGGCATGCTCTGTCCATTCCATTCCCATTTTGGCTGGGCTTTCAAATAATTGTCCAAGCTCCGCCCGTTGGGCTCAACTTTTTTTAAAAGCCCTGTGTTTTCGGGCTTGGGAAGGGCCAAGCTAGGCCGGGTACCCATTTCAACGGGCTAAATTGACAGGCCTAGTGGGAAATCTTTAATTTTGTGTGATTGGGCTTCATCTTCCATCACCTTCAACATTATTGAGGCATCGAATTGGGTCGAATCAATTCTAACTTTATCTTTCATTTTGTGTTATTGGGCTTTATCTTTTCAATTTACTCCGAGAACCTTGAATGGGCGCACTTTGTTGCTTATGGGGTCAAAGATGATCAAATTCTAGGTTTTGATTTTAAGTATTTTCCTTCTTTTTATGTGAACTTGTCTAAAATCTTTATTCTCCCTTTTTTTCTGTTTGTTTTTTTATTAGTATCGAGATTGTGTAGCCCAAAAACAAAAAAACTGTCCAAACTGGACCAAGACCTGTTATTGCAAACAGTCAGGCCCAACTTGGTTCTTTAACAACCCTAATGTGGATCTCAAAAAGTGAGTTTTTCATAAGCCAACTTGACGAAATTACACTGATTATATGATAATTACTTGTCCAATTCCGGCACATGAAGGAAAATTCTTGTATTAACAATGGCCCTAACCCTTGCTTTAATGAGATGGAAAGGAGAACGTGTTACTTATCTTTTCTATCCTGTTTTTGTAACATCGATCCAATTAAAAATTCAGGCTTCGGTTATGTTATGATTTTAAATGGCTCTATATATGGTGCAGGTGCGCACAATCAAACAGTTGAAGCTATTCTATTCTCTCCCAAAGGGGCAGAAGCGAGTGATATTGCATGCGCTAATGAGAGTGAGCGTAGAGGATATATTTCTCTAAAGTGCTGATTTTATTGAATGCTAACCAAGTAATTAAATTTATAGGAGAAGATGAATGGTCTATCAATTCAGTTCTTTTGGATCGACATTTCAAAAATGTCTAATGGTTTTGATAGAATTGATGATTTTTTTACGTTTCTAGGATTAATTTTTAATAAAGGTGCTCTTAGATTAGCTGTGCTAGGATATAATGTGGGAGTTTTTTCCCATAATAGTGACATTTCACATTTCACATTTCACCTTCCTTAAATTGCAATATAATGTGGGAGTTTTTTCTTAGAATAGTGACATTTCACATTTCACATTTGCTCTAAAGAAGGTGAAATGTGCTCCACAGACATATCAATTTATCAAAAAGTAAAGTATACTGACTACAGAGACAAGTCAGAAAAGAGAATAAATTGATAATTGAAAATAGCAAGAAAAAATATTGGAGGAATAACCATGATAAAGTATGAAGTGCAAGCAGGCTAGAGGTTGAAATAAATGTGAAGGACCCAACCATGATGTCAACCTAACCAAACAATGTAAATCCAAGGTAAGAGCAGTCCTTTCCCATTTCTAGAGCATCCAAGAGCAAGCAAAACACTTCTCAGGTCAATATACTTTCTTCTTATCCCATTTTTTCCCCATTGCCGGTGCATTGAGAACCATAAGAGTGACTCGCACTGCAATCAATTGATTCTTTATGTGTATATCAGGCCCTCAGTAAAACATATAGCTCTCTTTTACACAAATGACTCTCATTGTTCCTCAACTACATAAAATGCTCACTTCTTTTGAGAGGATATGGTTTGGAAATTAACATCATGAAATACTTGAGAGGCCTGGTGAGATTATCATAATGTCAAGCCTCCTGTAAAAAGATACATGGTGGGTTTTTCTCAGCAAGTGGAAACTGGGAATGCACACAATAATTCATGTGGGTCCATAACATCTCATCACCTACACCTGGCAGCACAATCAACCAATCAATCAATGGATGCAACCATGGATCGCTCAGAAATACCACATCAATAACTAACCTAATTAAGATTATCCCCTGTATCAAATGAGTGTATGCTAGAAAATAAAAGATGGTTACTAGATTGCACCTACTCCGGACCCAATCATGTTGGAGGACAAAAAATCATATAAGGAACACATTATTTTGCATTCAATAATCAAGAAATACATAATTACATTTAAATGGGTGCTATCAAGGAACAGCTATGACCTTCCTGTACCGTCATTAACATGCCTCGGGATTGGATATGCCACGTAGGCTCGGAATGTTATCATGGGTATTATTTTCAAATGGGTGCTATTATGGGAATTAGTTTATTTGAAGGTGCTATTCTGGGAAAAAACTCGTAAAATGAAGTAAAGTGAATATTGACAAGAGAATAAAATATTAGGGGGGTCTAATTATTGTATGATGGAATTTTATTTTTAGTAGCTTGAGAAGGAATCTTTTTTTTACTTTTTGGATAAAAAGTAAATAGATTTTTGTCTTTTAGTGGCTTGAGAAAGTTGTTTTTCTTACTTATTTCTTTTTAAATAATGGGAAAGTGTTCAAAATTTTGTACTTTCGATATGACCACTGGTCTTTCTTGTCTGGTGTAACTGAATGTTGTGATGAATCACAACGCTCCTTTTTATTTTCAATCGTAAGTATTTCTATATTGTTTACCCTTTTTAATTTATGGAGTTTTACAAGGTTTTCTTTTTATTATTATTATTATTGATTAAATATCAGGTTGAATGTTATGTTTTAATTAGAAAACAAGTTTTATTGTGTGTTATTCTAAGAGATGAAGTTAGTATGAGGTCCATCTATTTTCATTTGTGTTGACGCTTGAAATGATGATTCTTATTATATTCCTTACAAATATATAAGATATTTTTGTTTTGGCTTATTGTATAAGCTAAGTAGTTGGTTGTTAAAATGGCTATCAATTCTGCCCTTTGAGGAGGGGCCTAGCCCACCAAACCCCTCAAAAGCAAGGATTTTCCCCTTTTTACAATCCGAGGGTAGAGCTGGATAGGGTAGGGTAGAGCTTCATTTTAAAAAAATATGCAACTTTGAGGGCCGGGCTAGGGCTTAACCTTGTTTGGCCTGGCCTATTGTCTATTAATATATATTAAATTAAGCACAACAACTCAAAATGTTTGGATATTCAAATCATGGATTTTCGGGACATACCACCATGGTTGGAAATTAAACTCTCCGAGTTTACTCTTGACTCTCACAAATCATCTCATTTTGATGAAGGGCGGAGTAAAAAATAGGGGAGACTCGGCCGAGTCATCTCATTTTAATAAGTTGTTGACATTTCGAACCATTTAATGGGCATATCTAATTTTAAATAATTAAAATTTATTTATAAGTAATTATGCATGAGGTTTGGAGTTACTGATTTAAAAATGATGAGTAGAATGTAATTTGAAACGTATATTTGATCTTTTACATTTGGTATTTGGACTAACAAATTGTGTAATATGTAATGTTTTTTCTTTCATTTTCCTTATTATTGTAGCACTTTACTTGCATATACAACTTCAATAATTTGAATCGTTATTATGAATGCGGGTATAAATGTATTTTTATATTTTGTAAGTAATGGATTCATTCTTAGAAATTTTTTTTAATTATTATGACCAGCCCAGCGTTTCACCCTTAGACCGATGGACAGACTAAGAGGATGTTGTAGGCATGCGCTCTAGAGTTCGGAAAAGACTGGGAGAAAAGTCTTCCTTTGTGTGATTTTGCCTACAACAACAGTTACCACTCTAGTATAGGGATGGCACTGTTCGAGGCATTGTACAGATGGAAGTGCAAGACCCCGATTTGTTGGAAAGATATTGGCGTTCGGAGTTTTCTTGGACCTTCGATCATCAGTGATACCACCGAAAAAAGTGAAGCAGATTATTGATAGGCCGAAGATTGCAAAAAACCACCAGAAGAGTTACGCAGACCTTAAAAGGAGAGATTTGGAGTTCAAGGTCGGAGACAGTTTTTCTCAAGGTCTCACCGACTAGAGGAACTATGAGATTTGTGCAGAAAGGCAAATTGGCTCGGAGATACATTGGACCATTTGAGATTGATATGCGCGTTGGTGAAGTGGCTTATAGATTGATCCTACCAGTGGAGTTAGCAGGAGTTCACAAGGTCTTTCGTGTTTCCACGCTGAGGAAATACATTCCAGACCCTACACACGTGCTACATCACGAGCCGATGTTCAGCGAGATGTAACATTTGTTGAGAGGCCGAAGAAGATCATAGATGCTAAGGAACACGTTTTGAGAACGAGGACCATTATTGGGTCAAGGTATAGTGGGAGTATCACAGTCTGAGGGAAGCAACTTAGGAACTCAGGGAGCAAGTCAAGGAGAAGTATCCCGATTTACTTCTGGAGGTGTGTTAGTCATTTGGAGGACCAAATTGTCTAGTGGGGATGTACTCCCCGACCCTTAATCCTAAATTATTATGATTAATTGCTTGTTAGTTAATTAAGTGTGTTTAGAGTCTTAGCGATTCAGGTTTGACGTGTGGATCAGGTGTGCGAAGTCTCACGCGATTCCGAGTGCGTTTGGGCAGAGTAGGGTATGGTTTGCAATTTCGGGAAGTTTTCAGGGGTTTTTATGAGATTATGAATTTTTGTGAGTTTGGGTGCATCAGATAGGTCTCGTCGTTTCATGAACTTTAGTCTTCTGTCGCGTTTCGATCTGACGCGTCGAAGAGGCCAGGATGTCATCATTAGTGAGCTGAAGGACTAAACTAGAATTACTAACTATCCTAACCTAAATAAAACCCAACGATGCCTCATCTCATTTCATTCTCTCATTTCACTCTTTCTCTCCTCCAAACTCATCTCCCTCACTGCCTCCTTGCCAACGACGGCCACCGGAGCTCCGTTCTCGCCGACCGGACTTCACATCTTCTTCCTCAAGCCTCCAAGATCACAACCATATCATTTTCCAAGCTTTCCATCCATTACCCATTTCAAGGTAAGCTCACGAAGCTTGTAGGCTTAGCTATTCTTCTTCCTTTAATTTTGGTTAGAAATGGATTATAGAGACTCACCCCAACCCATTGCATACATATTATAGATTCATTTTGGGTTGAGAGTTGTTTCTCCAAGTTTGAGCTCATTTTGGGGGTTTTACTCCATTTTTCCTTATGTTAGAAGCTCTCCATCTAAAGGCAAGTCAATATACATATGTTTAAGCTTTGATATGTTTGTCTTTCTTGATTTTGATTATTGATGATGGCTTAGATGTACACATGCTCAATTGATGTTAGGATTATTAAAAAAATATGATAATTAGGTCTAATTGTTTAACAAATTGGATTTTGAATTACATGGTTAGATTGATAGGATTTTTTGGATTTGAATGGAAGGGTTTTTCTCTTCATTTGCACTGATTTCAGGTCAAAGGGATTTGAAATGGTTTTGGACCCATTTCACTTCAGTTACGAAATTGAAGTTCTATAACTGCAGTGTATGCGGTCGACCGGTGATCGACAGTTATTTGTGTAACGCTTAACTGCAAGACTACGGTGTTGTCAAGTAGTAACGGACTAAAAAGTCCGGGTTATCGATCTCACAGAGAGAGGATGGAACAAGCAATGGATCCAATTAAAGTAGAGTTGAACTAAGATATAACTAATATAAACAATTAAAGTGAACAATGTGGATGAATGGTGGTGGAAATGACGATTTAATATGAAGATGTGGTGTGAAATGTATGGGATTTTAAAACAAGTTGTATGGAATGTGTATGATTTTAAAATAATGGTTCAAATTAACAATAATAAAAATAAGAGATTAGGCAATCCAAAATCCACTAAGTATATAATTAATTCAAACAATGCATGTTCTAATTCAACTCCCAAATCTACAATCCAATTAGCAATCTCTTGCCTAATTGGATTGGATGATATAACAATGAATATCAAAGTAAAAGAAAATCAAAGGCCAAGATCATAGATCATCATCTAGCTACCCTAACAATAAATCATCAAAATCAAGCTACAAAAGATAAAAAATAAGGGCTCTAGAGCATGCTATGTGAGAGAACTTAATCCAACTACAAAGTATCAATTGAGATTATCCAAGCATCAAGTGTAGAGATAGAGCATGAGAAATGAGAGAAATTAGCATAATTAGATGTAAAATCTACTAATCAATCAATGCACAAGTAGGGAATTTAAACTAAAACATGCATGTAATTGAACTAATCACATTACTTAGCTTCAAAAGGGGAGCCTAATTCAATATCTTTAGCCACTAAACATCAAGAAAGAGCTCCAAATCTTCATTAATGATCTTCAATTACACACTCTCTCTAAATTAGTTACAAAGAAGTTCCTAATTACAATCTAAAAGTAAAAATAAAATTGCAAAAAGACTAACTTGCCAAAAGATTTTTTTGCTCTTTGCAACTTGTGTTTTGATTGATAGAGAGGTTAGAGTTGGATGAAATATATTCTATGCGACAAAAAAAAATATAATTATTGGGATTTGAACCCATAACCTATTTCATACCAACACAAGCTCTAACCAATACACCAACCACTCCGTTGTGTTAGAAAATGACTTCTTTTATCCTTAAAGTCTTCTCCACTTATTTTGGAATTCTTTAACACATTATCAAGATTTCTTCATGTAACTTCTTTATTAAAATCTCTTCTTGATGCCTTGGGACAATAGTCGAAAGGTTGGGGGTAGTCGCGTGGTCCACCTACACAAGAGAAATTACATAAAAATACGCTATAAATAATTGGATTTATGCATGATAATCCGATAATCCGTTAATGTGATAGAAGGATAAAATCTCCATATAAAGCAAATAATATGCATATGAGATGCTGATAAAATTTGGACTAATGAAGGGTAAAATATGCAATATTTAACACTCATCAACCGGCCACACAGAGTCAGGTGCGGGGCACCAGACGAAATCACCGTTCACCCATTTTCTTTTGCAACCTCCGGTCGACAGGACTGGAGGATGTCGAACGGGCACTCTGTGGGGGGGGATGTCGACCGGACTGGAGGATGTCGACCGACCTAGGGGTGGGTCGACCGGGTGAACTGCGGGTCCCTTTTGGAAAGGGCCTTTTTGACCCTATCTTGGATGGACTTAGATGGAACTTTGGCTACCCTTTTTGGACTCATCGGACTATATGTGAGGTTGTTTTGAGCTGATGTTCTTCACGGTTATTCCGGTTATATCGGGGTTTAACCTAGCTCAATCATGAACGGTGTGGGGGCAACGGGATACCCTCCTTTATATCTACGCACAAAGATTATTTGTTCGGGTATCGAGAACTCTAACTCCTTTTGTTGACTGAGTAGGGATATAAGATGCTTCGGGACTAACACTGTACTTAGGATTGGATTGTCTATCGCTTATAATTCCAAATTGTACCGTCTGGTACTTGTCTACATGGATTGTCTATGTTCTTTAGCTTCGTTTACTTTGTTTTGTTATGGGATCACATGAGGAACTTAGATGATGGACTTATGATCTCCTTTGATATTCCATTTGTTCTGGAGATTGATTAAAGTGTTGAGGCTAGGCGTCTTTGATTGTAAAAGCGTGATGATGACTACTTATAGTATGGATGTTTTGAAGAAGTTTCCTTGTTTTGGTTTTGATTTGACGATGGAAAGATAGTCTCTCTTAGGTTAATGAATCTTGATCACATAAGAAAGCTTGGTCCTTCACTGATGTATGATTAGGACTCTTTGTGTCAGGCACCACTCAGCTGTTAACGTTCAACGCAGTAGGGGCACCACTGTGTTAGGGCTTTGAGTTTAGAGCAACTGCAGATTGTGATTTCAGTGATGGATGTACACCATCGGATACACCTTGAATTTATGAGCTTGATGACTAATGGTTACCGATATCCTCTTGCTTATTTGCCAGGTTATTACCCATGCCTTGTTTGCCAGGTTTTTATCCCGTGCCTAGTATATCTCTACCACAACTCAATGAGAGTGGGGAGGGCAATGACACTATCCCGTGGTGATTAGCATATGTGGACCGATTGTTTTGTTAGATGTTTATATTAGATCATTCTAATTCATATGCTTTGCATTTCCTATGATCTTTTTTATCGTCTACTCTGATTCGTACTGCATATCTTGATGTTACATACATAAATATATATTGCTTGTCGATCGTCATGTCTGATGATGCTACTCTTGGTGCATAGGTACCGAGCCCTTCTCTCTCGAGGAGGAGACGACGGAGGAGATTCAGACGAAACAATCTGAAGACCTCCTAAACTACTGTACAGACGCTGTTGTTTAGCAGTATCGACCCCGTACTCGAGAGCCTTCACGTTTTACACTGGGCTAGCTTCATCTTTTGGTTCTTTTGTCTTTTGATTAGGCATGAGTTTTATTGTGGCCTTTAGTTGTAAATAATACTTTTGGTTTAACTCTTTCAAACTTGAACTCTAGTTCATATAGTTCAGTATTTGCTCTTAACTATACATCTTGAGATGCCACTTTTATTTATAAAGCTTCCGCTATACGTTTTTATGTATTCGATGAAATGTTTGTACCTCACAATGGTCTTCGATTCATATGAGACATGATTGGGGTCCTGTGTAGTTATTAATGTTGAAAATTTTAATTAGCCCTAATCTCACGCATAATCTCCGGTTTCACGATTGGGGGCGTGACAATTTAAGGGGCTTTAAGAATTTCCAATTCGAACTTTGGGAATTTGTAGTTAAAAAGTAGAGGATTCTAAATCCTAACAGTGGAGATCTTGCCAGAATTCTAAAGGCAAAAGGACTGGTAGGAAAGATAAGGTAATGTAAGGGCATAGTTTGTGTACATCAAAATAAGAGGAAACCCATGGAATTCCTTTTGGAGGTATCATGCGAGAGAAATCAGGGTTTGAAATAGCAACTACACTTCCCATGGGGCCCTATTTAGAGGTCTAAGTGGTTTTACCAAGGGTTTGAAAATTTGCTACTCTCTTTAAGGTTACATCTAGAGTGTTATAATCCCTTTTAGCGTAAATCAAACATTGTAAATAATGATTTTAATTCAGATTTCAAGTACCTATGAACTTAATGGGCCAGTTCAGACATGAGGCTAGACTGAACTATATGTCTATACCTGAAAATTACTGGGTCTAGGTCTAAATTTGCACCTTCCTATGGGTTGTCTTGGACTAATTAAGGTAAATAAATGGGTCGGTTCTAGGTCCATTGAGTCTCAAGTTCTGATCAAGACAACCCTTAAAAGGAAGTTGTAAGCTTAGACCAAGACCATTAATTCTCAGGTCTAGTCCAATCTAGTCTGAAGTCTAGCCTGGCACACTTACCATCAAAGGGACCTCTTAAGTCTTAGCTAAGACACCTTTGCAGCGGGGTCCATGGGATGATCTAAAAATGGGCTTTTTTTGCCAAGAGGTCCACATGTGAAAACGATATATTCAGCCACACTTATCCCATGAGGCATGAGCCATCAGCACAAGTCCGTTTACTGATCATGAGGTTACAACTGGTTGGTCCAGTGGCTAACCACTAGGTTCACATTGTTTTCATTATTCAATGGGTCCAACTAGTGCCCAACTTCAGCAGATACTGGCCATTCATATTTTTTACATGGTCCCAAAAAAGTCACAGCAACTAGCCCGTTGGGCTAAGTTCATACATGTCCTGAGAATTTAGGGTCAAGCCTAGTCATAATTGAGAACATATTCAAAACTTTGGACCTGAAACTGGGCTTTACTACATGTATCAAACCATACCATTTTCCAAGCTTTCCGTCCGTTACCCATTTTAAGGTAAGCTCATAAAGCTTGTAGGCTTAGTTATTCTTCTTCCTTTTTGTTAGAAATGGATTAGAGAGACTCACCCCAACCCATTGCATACATATTATAGATTGAGTTTGGGTTGAGAGTTGTTTCTCCACGTTAACTACACCATTTCAGGGCTTTTACAGCGCGTCATTTACGGCGTGCATTGAATGCAAGCCGTAAATGATATAATAGTACGGCGCGCATGGAATGCGAGCCGCAAAAGGGCTTTTTCTTCTCTTTCCAAAGGATGTTCATGATAATGTGGGCAGCTTGACAAGTTGATCCCTCAAATCAATATATATTCCATTCACAAGGATGAGTCAAGAAAATGATGACTGGTTCAGATTTAGTACACTTTTCTGTATTTAGAATCACTAATATCAATGGCCTAGAATGGTGGAAAAAAGCCAATGAATGGTCTAGATTATAACAGGCTAGGGCAGGAGAAGGTGCACGCCTTGCATTTGCACTATGGTATCTGTGAGGTTGGTGATCCCAGCCCTTGATTCCGTGTAGCAGAAATCCATTTTTTCCTGCTTGTTCTGTGTAGCAGAAATCCTTTTTTAACCCCTTATAGAAATCGTTCAATGTCATGGCTTTTTCTTCTTTGGTATGTTGCCACAGTGGTGGACACAGATTTCTCTTCTTTTGCTGCTGGTTTGAAAGCCTCAAATATTATTTTTTTCTAATTGTCATAGATCCTTGCTTTTAAGAATCATAATGTACTTCTATCATTGTTGCTCTTGGTTTGTTTGTGGTTGATAAGTTGGATGTTTTAGTACATGTTATAGCCTACTATGAATCTGATCTCCATAAAAACCACCTGACTCTTTTCTCTTTCTTATGTATTAGCCATGACATCTGAAATCAAAGATAAATTATGCATATAAAAATTTCATGTTGGTCATTAATGTTTCCTGTCGGTCATTTATGCATTACACTTGGTTGGAGAACATGATTGGTATGCTGGATTTCTGCAGGATCAAGTAGCCAGTGAAGCACACTTTTTGCTTAAGCACCTTAGATCCTTAAGCACCTTTTCTTACATTAATGTGATGATTTTGTTCTCATCTTATCACGTCAGAGCTGATTACAAACATGCTGACCACACTTTCACTTGCAAAATCGGTCATATGACAATTCTATTCTTATTGTTGCAGCCCTTTTACTTCTGGTAGATATCACAGTCTTGTAATTGAAAATGATAGTTTTCCAAGTGATGCACTTGAAATGACTGCATGGACTATATAAGAGACATCCGTGCTTGACCATGCAGTTTGCAAACTGAGATTTGGATGGGAAAATATGCAGCAAGCATATTCAAGAAATGCCTCATCTTTTCTACATTTGTTTCAATATATATGTACTGATGATCTTATTATTTAATCAAATTAGGTGGTCTATTTTACTCTCTGCTTACATTGCCAACGATTTATTTTCAGTTTTGTTATTGATCTATATCTATATCCTGGTCATTCCTTCTATTTTAAGTGCCAGCAGGTCATTGGTGTTAGATGTTGTAAATTAATTAGCTAAAATTATGTGACTATTATGTAATCTTGCCATTGGATTTTTCCTAAATCTGTTACAAACTTTTTTCTGTGATACTTACCTCTAAAGAAAAATTATTTTTGTTACAAAGTTGCAACTATCTCATAGTCTGCGTGTTTGACCTTGCTTTAATGTCCTTCAATGGAGAACTTTGAGGCTAGGGGATTGAAATTTATATTTCTGTGCTGAGAAAAGAATAAGAAACCTTTGTGCTATAGCTTAACGTTAATAATGGGAAGAAAGTGATCTTGCTCGCATCTACATTTAACAAGGTTTTTGACTTTTGCAGATAGAGGTCTTGCAGGTCAGGACGTGCTCTCCTCTCTTTGAGAGTGAATTATGGAGATAGAGGTCTTGCAAGTTTAAAAGTTAAGAATATGTGGGCCCACCTATGACCAACTCAATATATATGGAGGATCTCTTGCCCTTAGAGGGGTTTCTAACTTGGAGCTTCAAGTTTTTGAAAAATCTGAGTCAGGTACAATATATTTGATTGGCATGATTATGCTTTACAACTGTAACAGTCCTTGTTTTACCTATTTTAAAATTTGGGCTTTACATGTTTGTTCTTCTGCTGCTGTATAATTATTTTCCCATCAAATCATGAGTTGGGCTTTTGGCTTGAATGCTTGCTGTTTAGGGAAAACAAGTTGGGCTTTGGGTAGTTTCTGAAATATTAACACCCTTAAATATAATGTTCTTTCTATTTGACAAGACTGATAGGGCTTAAACCTTTCTAAGAGCCTTTTTCAGTTGCTGATGGGCTTTTTTTTATGATGTTTGGGGATTTTTGCATTTGATTGGAGATGAAGGGAAAAGGGTTGGGGATTTTAAGGGTTTGGGTTGAAATGGTGGAGAATAGGTGAGTCATCAAGAGGGTTTAAGGCTCTCCCTCTCTCTCTCTATCTGACCTTTTCTTTTTCCTGAATGGTGTTTGTTTTAAAGCCCTCTCTCTTCTTCAGAATTTTTTTCCTGTGCAGGATAAGCCATTGAATGGGGATATTTGAAGGTTTTGTAATGTTCAATGTGATGGTTATAATATTATTTTTTTCAATATTCAATGTTGGATTTGAGAATGTTTTGTACATTTTTTGTGACTTCCATATAATGTTCATAGTTGACAAAGCATTTGAACGTGAACATTGACAAAGCATTTGAATGTGAACGGTAGAGACTTCTGAATGAACAAACAGAACCATATGATGTACTCTCTTTAATATATATATGCTGTAATTTTTTATTTTTTTATGTTTCTTGATTTTGTTTTTTTTCGGATTTTGTGGGTATATTTTTTTGTTGGGTTGATTGTTGCATTAGAATGTGTTTAGAAGTGTCTTGTAAAATGTTTGTTTCCCAGGGAGATTGATTTTTTTTGCACATTTTCTGTAGATCAAACCCAAAATGTGGAGTTTCTAAATCACTGGACATAAAATGTTTCCATAGAGTTGAAGAATTTTATACATTTAACATTTTCTTTCCCAGGGAGATTGATTTTTTTGCACATTTTCTGTTAGATCAAACCCAAAATGTGGAGTTCCAAAATCACTGCCGAACATGTACATAAACTGCAATGGATGTGTACATATGCGGACGTGTTCGTTTCGTCATGATTTAAGATATGGAGTTTTTGAGATGATTTGGGCATATAGCTTTTGTCAATCTCTGCTTCCCCAGATTCTAGTAAGCAACGTTGATGATGCTATGTTTGTAGTGTGGAAGATTTGAATGGTTGATCATTTTCATGTATTTTTTTCCTTATGATTCAATGACGACACGACAACGATGGAGTTTACTTTCATGTAATGGTAGGTACCTTCGCGAATAAATCATAATGGAAGAAGACGAAAAGTGTGTGAATCTTGTAAATGAACAAACAAGAATTCCCTCATTGTTTTGGTATTGATTTGAATGGATGATCCTTTTCATGTATTTTTTTTCCCATGGCCAATCTATAGCTTGTATAGACTGCAAGTCCAGTGTTTTTCTTTTTAATTGCAGGTCCAGTGTTTATTTGCATGTTCTGTTTACATTTTTTATTTTAGTTTATTAATTTGTATTTGTAGCAATAAAAAAAATGTGGATTTAATTTTTTTTAATTAAAAAACAATTAATTTTTTTTTTATAAAAAAAAAACAATTAAGGCGCGTCTTGCGAGCCGTAAATTGAAACTCGCCAATTCTTTAATGGCCTGCATTTGCAAGTTGTAAAAACATATACTTAATTACGGCTTGCATTTGGAGCCGTTAATTAGATTGTACACAACCCATTTACAGCCCACAAATGCAAGCTGTGTAAAATATTTTTCGTTTTAAGTATTCATGGCTTACTACGTGTGCCATGAACTTAAGCACACCAATGCTTTCACGGCACTCAGTTTGCGTCGTAAAAGTTTAGTATTTACGGCCTGCTTAATAGGCTATAAATCTGGTCCAAAAAGTCCTAAGAGCATTATTTTCGGCGTGCATTGATCCTACTTACGGCCTGTATATGCACGCTGTAAATAGTTTTCGCCTTTTACGGCAGGCGCTTTTACGGCACGACCCCCGTGAGCCGTAAACCTACATTTACGGCGCGCATTTCACGCTGTAAAAGCCCTGAAATGGTTGTAGTGGTTTGAGCTCATTTTGGGGGGTTTTTCTCCATTTTTCCTTGTGTTAGAAGCTCTCCATCTTAAGGCAAGTTAATATACATATGTTTAAGCTTTGATATGTTTGTTTTTCTTGATTTTGATTATTGATGATGGCTTAGATGTACACATGCTCAGTTGATGTTAGGATTATTGAAAAACATGATAATTAGGTCTAATTGTTTAATGAATTGGATTTTGAATTACATGGTTAGATTTATAGGATTTTTGGGATTTGAATGGAAGGGTTTTTCTCTTCATTTGCACTGATTTCAGGTCAAAGGGATTTGAAATGGTTTTGGACCCATTTCACTTCAGTTGCGGAACTGAAGTTTTGTAACAGCAGTGTATGCGGTCGACTGGCCACACAGAGTCAGGTGCTGGGCACCAGACAAAAACTTTGTTCACCCATTTTCTTTTACAACCTTCGATTGACAGGGTTAGAGGATGTCGACCGGGCACTCTGTGGGGGATGTCGATGTCGACCGGCCTAGGGGTGGGTCGACCGGGTGAACTGCAGGTCCCTTTTGGAAAGGGCCTTTTTAACCATATCTTGGATGGACTTAGGTGGGACTTTGGCTACCCTTTTTGGACTCATTTGACTATGTGTGAGGATGTTTTGAGCCGATGTTCTTCACGGTTATTCCGGTTATATCGGGGTTCAACCTAGCTCAATCGTGAACTGTGTGGGGCAACGGGAGACCCTCCTTTATATCCATGCACAAAGATTATTTGTTTGGGTATCGCAAACTCTAAATCCTTTCGTTGACTTAGTAGGGATATACGATGCTTCGGGATTAACACTGCACTAGGATTGGATTGTTTATCGCTTATGATTCCAAATAGTGCCGATTGATACTTGTCTACATGTAATGTCTATGTTCTTTAGCTTCAATTACTTTGTTTTGTTTTGGGATCACGTGAGGAACTTAGATGATGGACTTATGAAACCCTTTGATGTTCTATTTGTTATGGAGATAGATTAAAGTTGAGGCTAGGCGTTTTTTATTGTAAAAGCTTGATGAGGACTACTTATGGTATTGATGTTTTGAAGAAGCTTGCTTGTTTTGGTTTTGATTTGACGATGGAAAGGTAGTCTCTCTTAGGTTAATGAATCTTGTTCACGCAAGAAAGCCTAGTCCTTCACTGATGTATGATTAGGACTCTTTGTGTCAGGCACCACTTAGTTGTTAACGTTCAATGCACCTGGGGCACCACTGTGTTAGGGCTTTGATTTTAGAGCGACTGCAGATTGTGATTTCTGTGATGGATGTACACCATCGTATACACCTTGAATTTATGAGATTGATGACTAATGGTTACCGGTATCCTCTTGCTTGTTTGCCGAGTTATTAACCATGTCTTATTTGCCAGGTTTTTATCCCGTGCCTAATATATCTCTACCACAGCTCAATGAGAGTGGGGAGAGCAATGACACTATCCCGTGGTGATTAGCATACGTGGACCGCCTATTTTGTTAGATGTTTATATTAGATCTTTTTGATTCAAATGCTATGCATTTCCTATGATCTTGTCTATCGTTTACTCTAATTCGTACTGCATATCTTGATGTTACATATATATATTGCTTGTCGACCGTCGTGTCTGATTATGCTACTCTTGGTGCTTAGGTACCAAGCCCTTCAATCTCGAGGAGGAGACGACGGAGGAGACTCAGATGGATTAGTCTGATGACCTCCTAGACTACTGTACGGACGGTGTTGTTTAGCCGTATCGACCCCGTACTTGAGAGCCTTCACATTTACACTGGGCTAGCTTCATCTTTTGGTTCTTTTTTCTTTTGATTAGGCCTGAGTTTTATTGTGGCCTTTAGTTGTAAATAATACTTTTGGTTTAACTCCTTCAAACTTGAACTCTAGTTCATATAGTTCAGTATTTGCTCTTAACTATACATCTTGAGATACCACTTTTATTTATAAAGCTTCCGCTATATGTTTTATGTATTCAATGAAATGTTTGTACCTCCCAATGGTCTTCGATCCATATGAGACATGATTGGGGTCATGTGTTGTTATTAATGTTGAAAGATTTTAATTAGCCCTAATCTCACGCATAATCCCCGATTTCACGATTGGGGCGTGACAATTTAAGGGGCTTTCAGGAATTTCCTATTCGAACTTTGGGAATTTGTAGTTAAAAAGAAGTAGAGGATTCTAAAAACTAACAGTGGAGATCCAGCCAGAATTCTAAAGGCGGAAGGACTGGTAGGAAAGATAAGGTACTGTAAGGGCATGGTTTGTGTACATCCGAATAAGAGGAAACCCATGGGATTCCTTTTGGAGGTATCATGCGAGAGAAATCAGGGTTTGAAACAGAAACTACACTTCCCATGGGGCCCTATTTAGAGGTCTAAGTGGTTTTACCAAGGGTTTGAAAATTTGCTACTCTTTAAGGTTATATCTAGAGTGTTATAATCCCTTTTAGCGTAAATCAAACATTGTAAATAATGATTTTAATTCAGATTTCAAGTGCCTATGAACTTAATGGGCCAGTTCAGACATGAGGCTAGACTGAACTATATGTCTATACCTGAAAATTACTGGGTCTAGGTCTAAATTTGCACCTTCCTATGGGTTGTCTTGGACTAAGGTAAATAAATGGGTCGGTTCTAGGTCCATTGAGTCTCAAGTTCTGATCAAGACAACCCTTAAAAGGAAGTTGTAAACTTAGACCAAGACCATTAATTCTCAGGTCTAGTCCAATCTAGTCTGAAGTCTAGCCTGGCACACTTACCATCAAAGGGATCTCTTAGCTAAGACACATTTGCAGCGGGGTCCATGGGATGATGCAAAAACGGGCTTTTTTTTTTTTTTGCCAAGAGGTCCACATGTGCAAACGATATATGTAGTCACACTTATCCCATGAGGCATGAGCCATCAGCACAAATCCGTTTACTGATCAAGAGGTTACTCCTAGTTGGTCCAGTGGCTAACCACTAGGTTCACATTGTTTACATTATTCAATGGGTCCAACTAGTGCCCAACTTCACCAGATCCTGGCCATTCATATTTTTTACATGGTCCTAAAAAAGTAACAGCACCTAGCCCGTTGGGCTAAGTTCATACGTGTCCTAAGAATTTAGGGTCAAGCCTAGTCATAATTCTGAACAGATTCAAAACTTTGGACCTGAAACTGGGCTTTACTACATGTATCAAACCATTAGGTTATGACGAGATAGACTTTGCAGCTGTTGCATCTTCAAAAATTTACAAATGCATATGCAAAAAATTGGCCCCAATCACTGGCGCACAACAATCCATGAAAAGGCCCATAATGGGACCAGTCTTGCATTCTCCATATTAAGGCTACGGGAACTCATGGATTTGGCCATCCCAAGACTGACCAAGCCAGGCTCGCACTGGGCTGAAAATGGGACGTTGCTTTTGGCCTGTGAGTTGGAACATGGACAATTTTCTGTCCCAAATTTACACATGCTAGGCAGGGCTGTCGAAGGGCTGGGCCGGGCCTGGGGTTGTCGATACCCTACCCTCAATATATGCAAGGCCGGGCCTGGGCGGGCAAAAGCCCTTGAAGGGCCTGCACTACCTAGGCCGTTATGCCACCCTCAAGGGTTCAGGGCCAAAAAACAAGAAAATCATTATTTTTTTCACATTGTTGCAAAGAATCGAGTGTCATCAAATGTTATTTTGTCTAGCCACAATTGCGAAGGAACCATTAAGAAAATATTTCAAAAATATAAGTTGTCTATAAATTTTTTTATCGGACAAAGTCATACGTGCTTTGATGACTTGGGTTCTAGACATACTGTTTTATTTATTTTGTTAAGGAAGGAAACTGGCTAAAGAGCCTAATCTATTTTATACCTTTCACATGCAAGAGTTTCCACGTATGAAACCATTGTAGCAGTGTCTTATCTTTGAAATCTTCAAACTACTTAAAATTACATACCTTTTATCAATTGACATTATTTTCAATTTAATATTGATTTGACTATTAAGAGTTGTTGGACTTCAGTCATAACTATTAGTTTATACTTTTAGAAACTAAGTTATAATTATCTAATTAAAAAGATATTTGGATCACCACATATTATTGAAGTTAGATGCACATACAAACTACCTCTATGAATTGGATGGCACATCTCAAGTAACTCTACATAGAAAAAAGTATATCCTTATTAGCACGGAGTACGCCCCCTTTTGCACTAACAATTATATAAAAGCCTAAATAAGAAGTGATAAAACTAGAAGAAAGGGATTAGAAGCAACCATGCAACATTTATTGCATGTACATTAAGTACAATACATAACTTAAATAATTAAATATAGATGAAATGAACTAAATATGTGTAAATAGATCTTTAGGACATTTTGTAATGGGTTGGTGGGTATGAAATTGCCTTCACAGATCCTCATTTACTACTTTTAAGTGACTGTGATAAGGGCATTTTAATATATATTTTTATATATAAATACATATATTATATAAAATAAATAAAAGTGAGAGGGCTAGGGACGGGCCAGGCCAGTACTATCCAAGCCTGGTCCTCAAATTCCAGGGCATGCAAAAGATTGTCCAAGCCTAGCCCCCTAGGGCTTTTCCTTAGAAATAAAAGCCCTCATTTTAAGGGTTTTTTGAGGGTCGATCCCCTTCTCTCAGGTTCTGGTTGACATGCCCGAATGTATGCTAAAGGCTTGGCTTGGCCCAACATATTTAGCACAAAGGAGCATATAGATCTTGCAAATGATCTGACCCCGGGCCCGACTTTCAAGCCTGGGTACTTGATCTGGACCATAATATTAATTTAATGGGGGGCATTAAAGAAGAAATATCAAAGCCCCGTGACATGGAATTATCAAGCAAAGAAAATTCTGGGCACGTTTGTGTAGTTCATTTCCACAGAAAAGAAGGTTGTTTTCTACGGATTTTTTCATGTGTTTGGTGTGATAGTTTTCCACGGAACTATTTTTTCGCCATGTCAGCTTTTTCCTTCTTAGGCCTGGAAATAGACTTCCTATGAGGGGGTATGGGAAGTCTACTTCCACATAAAACTGACCCCCATTTCCTCACTCCCACCCCACTCACCCAACCACCCTCTTTCTTCCCCCTCCCCTCCCAACCCCACCCACACACTCAGTAGTTTTCACTAAAGGCGTGTTTATGTAATACTTTTCCGAGGAAAAGTGGACGGTTTTCCATGAAAAACCCATTTTTCAGGCGCTTTCCTGCCTCGTAAGCATTTTCCTTGATAATGGTGGAAATATGTTTCCTATTGGGAGTATGGGAAATGGATTTCTCGAAAAACTTCTCCCACTTTTCCTCACTCTTGTCCATTTCAACCCAAGACCTTACAACTCTTACATTTTTTATTTCTTTAAATAAATTATTAATTGATGTTGAATAAATAATATACATGTTATATTATTTTTCTTCAAAAAATTATTTCACCAAATAAGAAAATTTCATTTTCTATAAGGAATCCACAGCCGCACCAAACAACATTAGCACCAATTCAACGAGGAAAAAAATTTGCACCAAACATGAATTTCTAAATTCTATGAAAATTCTTTTCCAAGGTTTCCATTTCTATGGAATTTGCTGACATGGGAATTTCTCCTTTCCGCGGAAAGGGTGTGTATACAAACGTGCCCTAAACAAATCTACAGCTGCACCAAACAACATTAGCACCACTTCATCTAAGAAAAACTTTTTACATCAAACTTGAGTTTCTAACTTCTTCATAATATCTTTTTCGAAGTATTTAAAAATCATAGAATTTGCTGATGTGGCAATTTAATATTTTCATGGAAGTTGCCTTTATACAAACTCCAGGTTCCAGGTTAGTGACAGTGATGGTCCATGACTGCCTAATCTTCTTCCACCAGGAGGTTATGGTCTTAGCCAATCGTTATTCTCTGTAATCGCTCGCTGTAATCGCTCGATGTCTTGACCCTTGACCAGCAAGCTCAAACATAGCAATCCACTGTATAGGATTTTCCACGATGACCCAACTTTTTTCACACGTATTTGTTTATTACTGTCCTCCACGAGTCTCACTTTCTAA